>LPNX010199638.1:129343-157151 GCA_001517045.1 Pseudotsuga menziesii | reverse complement strand
ATTCTCTCAGTGAAAAGATCCTAAGATCATAATGCTAGCTTAAATGTGATGAAAAACTAACATGGTATCAGAGCTAACCTGAGAAGAAGACATTGTGCAGTTACAGGAACTAGGGATTCCTATTTTGTGGATCTTCCTCCACATATTTTCATCAAAAGTATGCTAAGATGACTCCCCATTGAAGGGCGCATCTTTCTGTCGAAGCAGAATTTGATTCCGAGCATTTTCAATCTTCGATGCGGAAATTAGGGCTTTCTACAGAAGATGAATTTTTGAGTGAGACCAGCATAGGGTTATTATCCTCATCAAAACTGAATTTTAGAGACCTGGATCAATAAATTTGGCTGGGTGAAACTCCAGGAAAGTCAAACCCTAGTTTGACCCTGAGCTAGGAGAAACCCTAAATACTAAAACTGCTAAGTTTTGGTACAGTCGATATATTCTGATATTGGTGAAGTCTCAGAAGCTGGAAATTGCAAGGGCTGGAGATAAAATCCTGATGAATCCTGTGTCCAAACATCAGACTCATATTCACTGTACTCCAGGAGATATGATCTCTCCAAGTTAGGGTTCCATCCTCTTCCAGAATTCATCCCTAAACAGGACATCTGGGGAGATATGCAATATCTTGAGCTACAGAGGTCCAAATGGAATTCCTAAAGATGTTCCATAAAGGGAACGGACTTTAATTTCGGTTATCCGAATATCAGACTTAGAAGATGAACCAGTGACACGTGGCATGTCGTACAACTTCGCTATTCTGAATAGTCCTGTAACAGGTCACCTTGGGAAAAGGATCATAAATCCCAAATGGTGAAACCAATTCTGATGAAACCTACGGTTTTGGATCAGGGAAATGCGAGGTTACATCAGTGAGAAATTTCGAACACATAGGATTAGTAATTTTGGAGATATCATAGAAACAGTAATAGGCATTTCTGTAGAAGAAATCAGAAAATTAGGGCTTCCTGTTTTGGGAGCTTCCCTCCACTGTTTTCAGAAAAGGAGTACATTGGACAGCTCCATTTGAAGAGATCTATCTGTTTGTCCAATCATATTTGAAATTTTCCAAATTTTGAAAATTAGGGTTTCTGTGACAAATCCTAGATCAACAAACTCCGGGACAAGGACGGACACCTCAAATCGGTAAGATCTAATCCTTTGCTATTTCCATTTGAGGTTCCCATTTCAATATGATATATCACATCAGCTTGGTGACAAGCTTGGGGAAGTTGATAACTTCCAAGACTGGAAGTATTTGATCTCTCTGAAGAAAATGGATTGGACACCTACATGAGTATAGAGGTTCCAGTTTCAGAGGGAGATGAGGTTAGAATCCTTTCACAAGAAGAACTTGGTCAAGGCCAAAGAAGACATCATGCTCATGCTGCAGAGGATGATGAACCATCCAGAAAGAGATCCAGATATGAAAGTGAAGATTCTTCAAGCGAGGATGAATATATTCTGATATTAGCTCTCATAGGTAACATTACTCATGGAAGTGATTATTGACTCATAGACAGTGGGGCTTCCAAACATATGACGGGACTCAAGGAATCCTTTGTAAGACTGTCAGAGCGTGAATCACCTCACAAGGTGAAACTAGGAGATGACTACCAATATCCAATAAAAGGTAGTGGGGGATCTTCATACAAGCTAGACTCTGGTAAGTCTCTAACAATGAAATAAGTATTGTTTGTTCCAGGACTCAAGGAGAACCTTCTCTCCATTCAGCATTGATGCAAAAGGAATGCAGGTTGCATTCATAGATGGTCAAGTCATCATGTGGCCAAAAGGAAATACTATTGATGATGTGGTAGTGATTGGAGAACAAGAAGGAGGCTTGTACAAATTGAAGGGCCATCCAAAACAAGCCTTGATCCATGACACAGTAAAGCCAAATGAGCCTTGGCATAGAAGGCTTGCACATGTGCATTACAGAGCACTACCTATGGCAAGCAAAGCTGTTCCATAATTTCAAGCTATTTGAAGGGAAGAACAAAAATCAGAATATGACCTAAAGAAACCAGTTGAAGGATGTGAAGATCTAGAATGTAGAGACCATGCAGTCATAAGAGTCTCTCAAATCAAGAACAACTTAAAGCAGAAGTGAAGAATGTAGAAGTGGTGATGGCCACCTTGAATGGCCTCCCAGGATCGTGGAATTCATTCATTCAAGGAATGTGTTCCAGAAGGAAGTGATTACTTTCAGCAAACTTTGGGAAGAAGAAGAAGCTTGAATCATAAGAAGAGAAGAGAAGAGGGGTGCAATTGAAGATCAAGATATCGCCATCCAAAGAAGATCCCTCAATCAATGAGGAATATGAAGAACTCAACTCTTGAAGAACTTCTTATCCACCTTAGCTTTTGGATAAGAAACGATGCTATTATGAATGAAGAAGACGATGAAGCTGAAGGCTCAAGAAGGAGTCTACCCTCGAAACAAATAAAGATAAGTATTCAATTGTCATTTCATTGTTTTGTTATGCATTTGTTTATATTCAGTTATTGTATTATGCATGATAGGATGTTTGCATTTATGGCAGTATACTACTAATATACATGCGATGGGTAAGTAGCTCATGGTTCTATACAACTCTCCATTGCTAATTATCTAGAATGAAACCTCTTTGCTGACATATTGGATTAGTACACAATCTCAATGTTGTCCTAGTAGAGATGGAAGGCATCTAGAAAGTTTCAGTGAGATATGGATGAATGTTGTATTGGCTAAAGTAGTTGCATGATCATATATTTATGCATAATAACTTGCCAGTATGAATATTCCTTATGAAATGTTCTAACCATACAATTGCATTTGACTTGTAGGAAAGACCGCATACATAATTGCCTACAAGCAAAGAAGAATGAAGACTTGTTCCAAAGAACAAGTGACGACAGTTCAAAGACAAAGAATAATATGATGAGTGCAGTGACATCATTGATGCAGAACCTTCCAGCCACCAAGAATAAAGGGAAGTTCAGTTCAAGAAGAATGATGTCTGGGCGTAGTATCAAGACCTGAAGAGAAGTTCATAGTTCCATCATGCAGTAGATGGAAACATCGTGGGATACAAAGCAATATTCGTAGCATGAGGCTTCTCATGAAGAGAAGGCATAGTCTACAAAGAAACATTTACAGCTAATAGAAGTGAAGTCACATGACATGCATAATCATGTGTGCAAATGAAAGAAGGCCTTGTACGAGTTCAGAAGACACCCATGGGATAACACATACATGATGAGCTTGATGAATATCTTAACCTTTGCTACAAGGTTGATAGAGGATGACAAGCTCACAGATGGGTGCAAGATGAAATTTTGAAGAAGTTCAAGATAGAGGATCTTAGTATCCAGTGATCCTAGATGGATACTACTTGTCACTCCAGTACATAATGTTTTAGTGCATATAGTACGGAAGACAGAGGGAGTATGATGCTCCGCTTCAGAGGGAGTGATTGCAGAAGATCCTGAGGTTCGACATGGTACGACAGGATGGGCAGATTACTGATGATTCTAGGCTTTACTGAGAGTAAAGTGGATTTCAACCTTTGCTTCAAGGTTGAAGATAGAAGACCAGTGATGCTCCTGTTATGTGTCGATGCACTATTGTTCTAGGCATGGAGGTGTGGTAGAGTACATATGGGATCTTCCTTGGACAAGGGAAGTATGTAGTAGAGATCCTGAAGAGATTCAGGATGATGGATTGCATGACCACACCTATGGCATCGAACCTAAAGCTATTGAGTGATGCTTCATCAGAGTCGGTTGATGCTATGATGTATTGTCAGATGATTGGGTCATTGATGTACCTGACAAACAGGAGACCAGACATTTGCTTTGCTGTGAACACCTTGAGCCTGCACTTGACAGATCCGAGAAGTGTTCACTTGATTGCTGCAAAGCATATTCTGAGGTACCTGAAGGGTACAATTGATTATGGGCTCAAGTACGATGTGAATCAGAAGATTAACCTGGAGGGTTATGTTGATTCAGATTGGGCAGGCAGTGCCATTGACAGGAAGAGTACTTCGGGATATTGCTTCAGTATGGGATCAGGTGTGATCTCTTGGTTTAGCAGGAAGCAATCCTGTGTGGCACTAAGTACGGCTGAAGCAGAGTATGTCGCAGCTTGTTCAGCTAGTTGTGAGGCAGTATGGCTACGGAAGCTACTATATGATATATTTGATCTCCAGTTAGATGCTACTTGTATACATTGTGACAACCAGAGTTGCGTGAAGTTGTCAGAGAATCCAGTGTTTCATGACAAGTCGAAGCATATCGAGATCAAGTATCACTATATCAGGGATATGGTGTAGAGAGGAGCAGTAAAGCTCCTGTATGTTGCGACAGAGGAACAGATAGCTGATGTATTGACGAAGCCATTGGCTAGGTTGAAGTTCGAGTACTTCAGAGAGAGACTTGGTGTTCTCCAGATCGAGGCTTCCTCCCAGAGAAAGTGATGAGACCCATAGCCATTCTGACATGGTGAGAGGATTGGTTCCTTCCATGGTCAGATGTAAGGGCTGAGCCATTCTGTCATGGTGAGAGGATTGGTTCCTTCCATGTCAGATATGAGTGCTGAGATCCATAGCCATTCTGATGAGTAGGTCAGATATAAGGGATGATCCATTCTGTCATGGTAGTAGGGTTGCTCCCTTCCATGTCATATATGAGTGCTGGCCATTCTGTCGAGCAGGACAGATGTAAGAGCAATTGCCATTCTAGGAATGGAGGCACCTGGTCAGTTACCAGGAACACTCAGTGTAAGAACTGAGTAGCCATTCTGATGTGATAGAGGGATGTGTTCCCACTTGATCAGATGTAAGGGCTGAACCATTATGTTCATGGCTAAAGGATTAAGTTCCTTTCATGTCAGATGTGAGTGTTGGCCATTCCGAAGAGCAGGTCGGATGTAAGGGCAACTACCATTCTCTAGGAGAATGGAGGCGCCTGGTCAGTTACCAGGTAGCTCAGTCAAGGAGGACTGGGGGCCATTCTGATATGATTTCTGGGATGTGTTCCCCTCATGATCATATATGAGTGCATGCCCTTCCATCATTGTGAGTAGGATGTGTTCCCGCCTGGATGGATGTAAGTGCTGAGCCTTGTCACAGATGATAGTAGGTGTGTCCTATCATGCTGGTGACTGTAAGTGCTGTGCCATTTCACAGATGATAGTAGGTGTGTCCTATCATGCTGGTGACTGTAAGTGCAGTGCCTTTTCACAGATGGTAGTAGGTGTGTCCTACCATGCTGGTGACTATAAGTGCGGTGCCTTTTCACAGATGGTAGTAGGTGTGTCCTACCATGCTGGTGATTGTAAGTGTAGACCCTTTTCACAGATGGTAGTAGGTGTGTCCTACCATGCTGGTGATTGTAAGTGCAGAGCCTTTCCATAGATGGTAGTAGGTGTGTCCTACCATGCTGGTGATTGTAAGTGTAGACCCTTTTCACAGATGGTAGTAGGTGTGTCCTACCATGCTGGTGATTGTAAGTGCAGAGCCTTTCCATAGATGGTAGTAGGTGTGTCCTACCATGCTGGTGGATGTGAGCGTTGTGACTTTCCACAGATGATAGTAGGTGTGTCCTATCATGCTACTGGTTGTAAGTGCTAAGCAATTTCACAGATGATAGTAGGTGTGTCCTATCATGCTGGTGAATGTGAGTGCTGGGCCTTTCTGATGGGATTGTAGTTTACTACATGATCAGATGTGAGTGCTGGGCGTGCCTTTCTGACGAGCAGGTCAGATGTAAGTGCTAGGCGAAGACCTACATGAGGGTAGGCCTACAACCAGCATGAAAAAGGGCTGGCTCTGTAGAACTTCCTATGATGAGAAGAACCATGAGATAGCACCAGTGTTGATACAGATCGAGTGATGATCCAGATCCAGTAATGATGATCCAGCAGTAATGATCCAGATCGAGTGATGATCCGGATCCAGTCCAGTGATGATGATCCAGATCGAGAGATGATCCAGATCTAGTGATGATGTTCGATGATGATCCAGATCGAGAGATGATCCAGATCCGATGATGACTTGAAGACGAGATGATCCAGTTGATACAGAGAAGAAGACCAGTGCTGAAAATTGTGTCGAAAGAATACCTTCCTAGTTAAGAGGGAGTGTTAATGTATATGTAACTTCGGAATGTATTCTTCTATGTATCTTATATATTGTAACCCGATGTTTATTCCGGGTTGTTTCTATTATGTATTTTAGTCATGTGGTCATGCCCCGATGTTCCGATTGGGAGGATTAATAATGTAATCAAGTCATATCAAGTCATTAGGTAAGTCCCCTCAGTTTCGGGGCACTTGAGTTATTATACACTAATTAAGGTGTAGGCTCGAGTAGTAATTATTAGGTTGAGCCTACGTGTGAAAAGGCAATTCAAGTGAATGGATGAATATAAATAGAGAGTGAGAGTCTCTCTATTTATCACTTGTGAAATACATCACTTGCTCTCCCAAGTGTGGCGCACTACTGGAGAAGGAAATTTTGGGACTAGATAGAAGACAGAAGACTACTGTTGTTTTGGGAGATCTCTTACTGTTTTGGTGTTGATTCTATCTTAGAGGAAGTTGCAGGGTTTTCTCTTTTATGGTTTCCCCGAGGAAAACTCTTTGTGTCTCTTGTCTCTTGTGATGTGCTTGTGTTTTATTGCTGTGCTTGTGATTCTCTCAGTGAAAAGATCCTAAGATCATAATGCTAGCTTAAATGTGATGAAAAACTAACAGAAAGTCCACTAGAATAACTACTTGAAGTTCCTCCTTCCAAAAGGAGACGTGCTTGGTACCGAGAAACGGTACAAGAAGCCGAGAAGCATAAAGCTCCTCCAGGGACTTTCAGAGAAAGCATAAGACCACAGAAGTACTCTGGTCTTATGAGTCAACTTATCAGTTCAGAACCTTCATGATACGGAGAAGAAGCAAGTAAACAAGTATTGGTTGATGCCATGATTAAAGAGTATAAGTCAATCATGAAGAATGATGTTTGGAAAGTTGTTCCCAGACCTACAGGAAAGTCAGTAGTGACTTCCATATTCCTTTATAAGATCAAGCATGCTATAGATGGTAGTGTGGAGAAGTATAAAGCCAGATTCGTAGCTCGTGGCTTCAATCTGAAAGAAGGCATTGACGATGACGATACATTTTCACCTATTTATAGGTACACTACCATCAGAACCATCATTTTACTTGTTGCAGTATTCGTATGGAAGTTACATCAGATGGATGTAAAGACAACCTTTCTCAATGGTAATATTGAGGAAGAGGTTTATATTGAAAAACCTAAAGGCTTTGTTACTCATGGGAAGAAGACCCATGTATGTAAACTGAAGAAAGCCTTGTATGGATTGAAATAGGCTTCGAGAGTCTGGTATGCTAGGATGGATGGATTTCTCCATAGCTTGGGGTTCTCCAAAAGTACAATTGATTCTAACTTGTACTCTAAATTTGTTCATAATCATGTATTGATACTTGTTCTATATGTAGATGACTTGTTTCTTAGAGGTGATGAACAATTGATAGACCGGTGTAAGAGGGATATTACCTATGAATTCAAGATGAAAGATCTCAGATTAATGCATTACTTCCTTGGCTTAGAAATATGGAAAAATCCAGGTGAGATCTTGTTGACACAAGGAAAGTATGTAGTGGATATCTTGTAGAGATTTGTGATGTAGGATTGCAAGTCCATGAGCGTACCAATGACTACCAACTTGATAAAGTTGCAGGACTCAACCTCTAGTTCATAGAATGTGGACTCTACTCTATACAGATGGCTCATTGGTTCCCTGATGTATCTCGTGCATATGAGACCAGACATCTACTACACATTGAATGCATTGAGTCAGTTCATGTCAGATCCGAAGCACATACACTTGGTAGCTTCCAAGCATGTACTTAGATATGTGCGAGGGACTATCACTTATGGGATCAGGTATACTTCTAGCAGTGGAGTATTGTTAGCTAGATATTCATATTCAGATTGGGATGGAAGTGCAATCGACTGGAAAATTACCTCTGGATATTGATTTAGTATGGGATCAACAATCATCTCTTGGTCCAGTAGGAAGCAGGGTTCCATAGCTAAGAGTATAGCTGAGGTAGAGTATATTGCTACAAGCGATGCCTACAAGGAAGAAGCTTGGATCAGAAAGTTGTTATTTGATCTGTTCAAGGGAAATCTTGACTCAATGATCATCCATTGTGATAATCAGAGTTGCATACAGCTTTCAAAGAATTGAGTGTTTCATGACAGATCGAAACACATTGAAATGAGGTATCATTTCATCAAAGACCTAGTGCAGAGAGGTGCTCTAAAGTTGCAGTACATTCATACAGATGAACAGATTGCAGATATCTTGACCAAGCCTTTGACAGCATCAAATTTCATGTACTTTCGTGACAAGCTTGGTATGGCAGAGAATTCTTCTCTCGCTGAGAGGGAGTGTTTATTTTATGAGCAGCATTGAGAGCCTTTCTCTTCGGAGAAAGGGACCACCTAGTCTGGGACCAAGGTGAAGATTCAACCCAGTGTTGAGTGACCATTCTGGTGAATGGTAGATATCTGGTCTGGGACCATGATATAAACCCAGATCTGCCCTGGGTAGACTCAACCTTGTGTTGAGTAGACATTTGGTTCGGGACCATGATGTAGACTAGTCTTGGACTAGTAGACTGAACTTAGTTTTGAGTAGCCATTCTCTAGGAGAATGAAGACACTGTAAGCCCTAGACTGGGTTTGGGCATGTGTGTGGCACTTTGACCCTTGATCTATGGACTTGGTGTGCTTCTCCAAGGATTAGCTACCCTTGGTTAAGTTACCCTAGTACTAGATCTAGGTGTCACACATTGTATGAGATAAAATCATTAATAACTCTCTTGGTTTATGATGATGTACTTTTGAAATAAAAAAGTACCACAGGTAATGACCACAGGGGCACTTGGTAAAAGGCCAAAGTCAAAATTCAAAAGAAATAAAGACTTTTTGTACCACACGAAAATGACCACAGTTTGAAGATAAAATTAAATAAGGACTTCTTATAAATGTCAAAGGAAAAAAATAAAAGTACCTTTTTGGTAAAAGTGAAAGTGAAATTCGGAAAAGAATAAAAATATTATTATTTTTATCTTTCCTAATCTTTTCCACCTAAAAGGAGCACAAGTGTAAAACAAAATTAAATAAGGACTTGTTATAAAAGTCAAAGGAAAAAAATAAAAGTACCTTTTTGGTAAAAGTAAAAGTGAAATTAGTAAAAGAATAAAAACATAATTATTTTTATTTTTCCTAATCTTGTCCACTTACATGTGAACAAAGGCTATAAAAGAAGAACAAGCCTTCTCATTTGACACACACACTTTTTCTTTCACAGGTGAAGAAGACTATCTTATGTTCAAACCCCCAGTTAGGGTTTTATTAGCAAAGTCCATCTTCAGCATTTTTGCACAGCCATCTTCAGCATTCCATTTTTTGGGCAGTTTTCAGTAGTCTGATATTTTCGGGCAGTTTTCAACAGTCTGATATTTTTGTACAGTTTTCAGCAGTCTGATATTTTCGGGCAGTTTTCAGCAGTCTGATATTTTTTGGTAGTTTTCAGTAGTCTGATATTTTCAGGCATTTTTCAGCTGTCTGATATTTTCGGACAGTTTCCAGTAGTCTGATATTTTTGAGCAGTTTTTAGTAGTCTGATATTATCAGGCAATTTTCAGCAATTTGATATTTTCAGGCAGGAGAGAGAAAATATCAATTTTTCTGAGAAATCCCTAAATTGGTAATTTTCTATAATTCTGGAATTTGTGGGTAAAATTATCAGTCTAATTTTACGGATGAATTTTACAGTTACTGTGTTCAAAATCTAGACCTGGATTTGAGAAACTGTTTGAAGAATTTCTTAACCCATCTCATTTATGAGATGAGTTATTAATGCTTTTGGGGTTTTTTTCCTTTGAAGGTTTCCCCAGTGAAAAATATTGTGTCCATGTGTGCTCATGTGATTAACGTGTGTTTACTGCACTGTTGATCTATTTATGTTTATCTGCAAATTTTTAAATTTTATGCTAATGCTGAAAATTCAACAGCCAATAGTTTGTTTCTAGTTGTATTTTCATTTAAATAACCTTATAAATATGGTTGTAATATTCCATTGTAATGTGCGAAAGTGAGCATGAGAGATGCACCAATAATAAATCTATTATTGAAGGTTGGTTTTTCCGTATGGGTTTTCTAAAGTAAATCTAGTGTTGTTATTGTAATCCCTATTATTTTGTAATTTTAAATTGAAATTTGATATATAATTAGATAAATGTGTTTTACAATTTAGCTAATTTAAATTTAGATTTTATATATTCTTGATTTTATAATTTTTCTTTTTACTACTCAATTGAATGAATTTTACTACTAATATTTTACTATCGAGTTTGTAAGATTGTGAGTATTTCACTAATATGGTTGTATATTTATATGAGTATAATATTTTTTATTTTTTATTTTTTATAATTATAAGCCAACATATTATAAGTTTTTTTTTTTTTTTTTTACTTTTTATTATTATTATTTTTATTGAGCCAACACGTGCCACTTCATCGCTACATACGAGACACATCTATTCCATTTGAGCTATCGAAAGCGCCTCTCGACATAATGATATCCAAGAGATATCAGACATGTGAAACTTCGGTGTTTCCTTATTGATGTAACCTTCACTTGACTAATTCTCGTAAGTATGTTAGTAGAAAGGAAGGTCAACCAAATGCATCTAGTTTCTGGGAAGGTGACATGATGTAACATGGGAACCTAGACTTCTCAAAATTATGTATCATTTGGTTCTCCATACAACCTACATAACAAGGTTGTGACAATTCTATGTGGCATCATCAAGTCTCTTGTAAAGTATTGTATAATTTCTTTCGATATGAATCTTTTGTCTTTTACCTAAATTTTCTTCATGAAATATACATAATCGAATTGTATTGACATGAACCATTATGTGGTAAAATTTTCCTTGAAGACCAAAATCTTATGGTAGTTGTTGAGGGTTGTGAGTTAGAAAAAGCAATAGCTTCCCATCATTATTTTTAATCTGTTGATTAACAATATGTGCCTTTTGGTAGAAACTAATCAATGACTTTAGCACAAGGATAAATTGTTGGTCGAGCTACTTCTTTAGAGAGTCCTAACCTTCTAATATTCTGATATATCCTTAAGTCAAATTTCTCCTCTTCTTAAATGTCTCGACAATCCTCTTTGAAGATTTTATATATCTGTGCCCACTAAAACATTGGCTCATACCTGGCCTGGTGTCATCATATTGAATCACCAAGATATCGTCTTCATTTTCTTCACCCATTTCTCTAGAAGATGAGACCTCCTTAAATTCCTTATACTATTCTATTATCTTTCTCTAAGACATTTTAGTATCTTTCTCAAAATACATTAGTATATCAAAAAAACCAAAAGAGTAACATCTTGGCCGTAGGAAAAAATAGCTCCATTTTGTTTAGAGATGAGATATTTCTTCTCATAATCTTTTATAGGGCTCTAAAAAGTAACAACCTGTGAAAATAGGCCATCACTATTTTAAAAAAATTGTGAAATAACATCTATATATATAACATTTGGTGTTATCAGTCAAGCCTATCTTGTGCTAAAATTTGGGATCATTTCATTACTAAGTTTATTTAAATTTGAAAAGATTATTTTACCATAACAAATTTGGGGACCATTTCATTACTAGGTTTATTTAAATTTGAAGAGATTATTTTACCATAACATCAATCTTCTCCAATAAGATCCATTATAATCTTGGACATGGGACACCTTTCATTACTAGTCATAACACTCTCCACCCACCTCCCACATATACTCTATTTATGATTATGGTAGAGTCGAACATTTCTTAAGCAACATACCGCCTTCATTTGTTATCCAAGATCCCATTATTATTTGAGCAAGTAATGCAATTCATGATTATTAAACTTTCCGTTGGCACTTTCTAGTTTCAACCCGTCGTCTTTTTAAGATTTAGATCAACGCTTTGCCAAGCCTAGCTTCGGAGGTATAAAAATTATACTTGCACCAACTCCTTTCTCTTATTGGCAGAATAATTTCTAACTCGGTGCTTTATGTGTCTTGGCGTTGGGACATGCCAAGAAACTGAGTCAAAGGTCTTCTTCTGAATGTGTTTTGTCTTTATGAGGCACTTAGTGTTTTTATTAAGTTTGGATGGTGGCATCAAGGTGAAATTTTGAGATCATTAGGTGAGGCAATTAGTGTTTTTGCCTTTATGAGGTATATCCTTAGTCATAGATAGGTTATGTCTTAGCACATTACTTCACTTCACTTTGTGGCAACCAAAATGAGTATCAAGACCTTACAAGACTTCACATATTTAATAGAATATGTCAGAATTTTAGTGACATAGCAAGGATTTGTTGCAATTGAAATAAGATATATACATTTTTCTTCATGTGGTGGTGGTTATGTATTAGGACTTGAGAGATCAAGAAAATGGGAGAAGAGTTGCAACTGTAACACAAGTGTAGCATGGTGTAAATTCAAAAAACAAAAACAACAAACATGATCTTTGTACCTGCAATTATATACTTCGACAACATAAAGTACCCAACAACTTCATGAAGCTTAAAGACCTTAAATCCACTTAGATCCTTTATTTATGGTAAAAATATTAAAAAATGAATAAATAAAATTTACAATAAATCAATATTTTCACAATCCAAATGAGATTTAGAAGAATGGTAATTTTTATAACCTTTAATCCAAAAGGGATTTAGAGTAATGGTATTTTTTATAACTTTTTTAACAGCCTTTGATTTAGTTAGATATCAATCCCATCATGAAACACCACCATGGTGTCACATTCAATCCTCCCTTTGATATTTTGTAAGGAGTTGTTTTACATCACTCAATTTAGATCTTAAGATGAAAATGTTGGCTCAAGAAGTGAATAATCATTGATATATTTTCTTAAAAAAAAACCATTATTTTAGGTATATAGAGAGATAAAATCTATGTCTATGAGCCATATAACTTAATTGAAGAAATGCAACGCCATAATTTAGGTATCAAATAAGAAGACAATATAATATTAAGGATTTATTGAGCCGAGAGGCATCTACAACCCAATATGGGGGAGATCTTGTAACGCTCCTCATGTAACGTTCCTCACGTAACATTCCTCTTGTAAATGTCGACTATAAATAATATTGCTGATTATGATGGAGATGTTGTAGTTCGTTACTTTTTACTTGCCTATTATGATGTAGATGTTGTAACGTTACTTTTTACTTCTAAAAGTAAAAAGTAATAAATAAATTTCATTGGCCATTAATTAAAATTAAAATTAAAACAACCTTTATTTTGAAAAACACGTTAGAAATCAATGACTATATAAACACCAAGAACTAATACAAACAACTACATAAAAATAGCTTCAAAATCAGAAAATAATGTACAATCAATCATTTGGACGCCTCTACATCAATTTTTCTCATTTTCTTTCATGTGTTTCTTGGTGGGCTTCTATCTTCGTACTTTTCTTCTTTCCTCATGACTTCACCGTGTTAAAATTTCAATTTTACTAATTTTTGTTTTTCAATTTTAATGTTAGAATGTTGATAATATAGTTTCAAAAGCATAAATAATAAAATAGTTTCAAAACCAGAAAATAGTTTACATTCAATCATTTGAAGGCTCGCGTTAATTATTTTTACAGATTTTCTACATCAATTTTTAGCATTTTCTCTCTCTCTCTCTCTCTCTCTCTCTCTCTCTCTCTCTCTCTCTCTCTCTATATATATATATATATATATATATATATATATATATTAGTTTTAATGTTAGAATGTTAAAAATGAAGATGCAGTAACTTGTTTTGACAGAGAACTCAAAATTAACGAGGTGGAAGTAATTGAAATTAAAATATTAATTTTAAATTACCTATATCTTCTACCAAAAGATATAAAAATTATAACATTTGAAAATTTTGAAATTATCAATCATACCAAGTTTGTTAGTGAAAAATGGTTGAAATGAATATTTGCACAAAATTATAGTGAATGCCTTTTTCATTATTTAGAATTCATGGTAAGTCATTATTATAAGAATTAAGCTTATCTAAATATGAAAATTTTATAATAAAATAGCTTCAAAATCAGAAAATAATTTAGGAGGCCTTCATTAAAATATAATTTAAATTTAAACTATAATTAAATTTTTTTAATGTTTTAATTTTAAGATATTTAAATTTAAATTAATATATAGTTTAAATTTTTTAACATACATATAATTTAAATTAATAACTATGCATAATAAGAACTGCTTGTGGTATAATGGTAAGGGTGTTGGGATAATGTGTGTGAGGTCCAAGAATCAATTCTCTTAAATCACCTAATAATGTTTAAAAAGTTTAATGTTTTAATAATTTAAATTTTAAAAATGTTTAATGTTTTTGAGGTCCAAGGTTCAATCCTCTTAGATAACCTAATAATGCTTAAAAAGTTTAATGTTTTAATAATTTAAATATTAAAAATGTTTAATGTTTTTTCCAAATCCTGAGAAGGTCAGGTGTATATATTCCTTTTTAACTTAATCTTAACTGTCCATTTAGCTTTTTCATTCAAAAAAACTGAAGTTTCCATTCAAATTTAGCCTTTTCGATTCCCAAGTCTAAATACTCTCACTCTTTCATGTAATTTTAAAAGCGTCCATTCAACATAAGATTGGGAATGGCCATTCAAATTTGATAATGATCTGGAGACCTTTGTAGATTCCCTAAGTCCCATATGATGTATTTTCTCATTTACTTAATCTTCTTTATAACCGAGAAGAGGAAGGCAATTAGCTTCATCTTTGTGTGGGGATTAGACTTACAAAGTAGCTGTATACAAGTCTCTGTCACTAGATGACCAAATTTATAAACATGTTTGAATCAAGTGAAAATGGTGAAGAGCATCTCAATATCTGCCACCATATTGAAACACGGCTAGGTGCTGAAGAACGCTACTACATTTCTAAGAAATGAATTTTCTACATGCTGAGCAAGGGGAGCACTATTCTGAATGCAAAGATAATGAATCTAATGGAAATTCCAATGAGCTAAAGAACTGACCAACACTTCACGAGGTTGTCATGTCCCCACCCCTCATAGCGACGATGGAGAGGACACGACTAGGATGCTGTTGTCAAATGGGTGATCTAGCCCCATTAACATAAATAAATAAACATGCATTGGAATAAAAAAACATAGACATATGCATAAGACATGTAAATGCATAGCGGAATAAAAACTCATTCATTCAATCATTCAACAGGTTCATATTAATTCATAAAATAATAGTTTGCAGACATTAAGCACAAGGATACTTATCTTCAAAAGAAGTTGGCCCGCAACTAGCTATGTTGCTGCAATGTTCCACCCAACCATAGGCCAATGTGCTCATCAATCTCTCAGCGTCACTGCCACCCCCGAGCTGGGCATGATTCCACAAGGCACCAGGGAAAAACAAGCTTATACATAGCCAAAACCATATGTTCACAGTCAAGCCAACACACCATTGGGTTTCATAGACTGTTAAGGAAACAAGCCAATAACATGGAAGGGTCCTTGGACTTACTCAACCAAGCCAAACCATACATCAAACCCATAGTCATCCAATTAACATATGGTTCCTTAGACTTACCCATCCAAGCCAACCTGTTGATCAAGCACAAACAACCATCTAACAGATGGGTTCCTTGGACTTACTTTGCCAAGCCATCACAAGGATGCACCCAACAACAAAATACCATTGTTGGGTAAGGGCCAAATGTCCTGGGAACCCAAAAACAGAAATGGAAATTGGGGAAAAACGACCCTGGAACCAAAATCAATTGCACCAAATGATCAATGGCTTCATGTGGCCAAAACGACCTCAGCAACCAACCAAATTTGTGGGTATTCTCTTCCATTCACTGTGCAACCACAAAAACAAAATTCCCCACTATGGAAATCAACACAAAAATTCCCAGCAGAGATCCCAACAATTGAATGTTCACAAAACCACTTCCCATCAATGGGGAAAACACATGAAACTACAAAAATGTGAATGGGGAATGCACAACAGCTCCAAGGACACGAGGGAGAAAAAAACGTGGATGCCTGGAGGAATCAGACACACACACACAACAACAAAATTGTGAAGGAAGGAGAGATATCCAGCTTCCCACTACATGAGGAGAAATCAACTGCATGAGGGAGGAACCAACTGCGTGAGGGAGGAGTCAGCTGTGTGAGGGAGGAATGCCTGCCTCCTTCCACGTGAATGAGAATAATGCCCAGGAGCTCCCCCAAAATGCGTGAGGGAGACCCACGTGAATGAGGGATAGGTGAGGAATCCTAGGAATGGGATCTTACTTTCCCAAGAAGACAAGAAAACATTTTTTCCCCAAAAATGGGTGGTCTTTCCCATCCCAAGGCATTAATTTAACTCAACCACTTCTTGATGACTAGACAGAAAAGACAAAAGGGTAGTGTTGAGGCCTGGAAAATCACAGGTAACAACAGTAGGGATTCTCCCCAATAAGCATTCCCAATTAGCGCGTTATTGTTTGGTATGGGGAATTCGTCCATTTTACGGTCCGACTACCATAGGTCAAGTAACGGTTAAAGCTTGTTTTACCGGTTGCAGCCCGGTCCACCGTTTAAGTGCATTTTTTTATTTTTTTGTTTATGTATGATATGCAAGTGCCTAATTAAGTGTAATCGATAGAGATAATGAAGAGTTTCACAATGTGATGCGCAGGTTCTTACCTCTCGTCTTACCTCTTTCTCTTCTAAATCATAAAAAATAACAAACTATACTAATGCTAACTAATTCTATCTAACCTATCCCTAGGGAGAAATACTGTAATTAATGATGAGTAATGTACTATAAAACATGCTTTTAAAAATATTACAGGTAACTGTTCATATTTCAGAATACATGAATATAAGTAGAAAGATACACAAAGAGATAGCTCATTGTCGATTAAAACATTCATTACTCAGATAAGCTGTGGAAGTTTCACAGAAATAAAGAGCAAAACATTCATAACATGAAATAATTCATAAGTTAGAATGATCTCACAGTTCATAGCACAAGCTGAAACACAAATAGTTCACATTCAACCAGTCTATGTTAAGCATTTGAGACTCCAGAGTGCCTTCTCCAACGGAAAATATGTAACTTTTCATTATAAGAGGAAGTAGTTCTTCTTACAATAACATTTCTCAAAGATAGCATGAAAAAAGGTCCCTCTTACATCTAATTCACCTATATTTATACAAACAACAAAACTCTTGAGCTGCCCTCTTTGCCCTTTGGGCTTCCCTTGACCCTTCCTTAACAAAAAATTGTCTTCTAGCATATACACTTAGAAAAAGATGAATACAAAAATATTACATAATTGACCAATCGTTTGAATAGGCCAACTAAGTGGGCCCAACTTGATCATTTATAAATTTCTTCCAAACATTTGCATCTGTTGCTATAGTTTCGAAACCAGAAGGCTCTAGGAATCTGATGGTGATCTCATGCTTAGCAGCTTGAGACTTTATATTCGCCACTCTGGCTAGAATCAGGTGAAGTTGATCTTCCAATAAATGACTGCTAACTACTTCCTGTGCTATTGCAGTTTTCAGCACCTTTTCATCCAATCCCTTGACCAACTGAATAGCCTGTTCATACTCTTACCATCTTTCCTGCAATTTCTTCAAAAACCCTTCATGATTGGGCAACTCTTCTAACCTTCTCATAGCAGATGTCTGACAACGATTGTAAGTCATGAGAACTTTTCTGCAGAATTCTACACAAACACCCTTTTTCCTTCTAACTGTCTTTACTAATTCGTCTACTTCTTTACTCCCAAATTAGATTAGCTCATACTCTAGATTTACTGTCTCTAGGTCCTTGATGGGTGCATCAGCTAAAGGCTCCTTAGTTGTTTCCAACCAATTCTTGTAGAACCTCCAAGATATCCTATTTCCTATCCAAAAAATAAGAAGTTATACTTACAATTTATTCTAGCCTATTTTCTACCTGCTGAACCTTCAAAATTTCTTGTGCCATTTGAAGCTGCATCTGATGAATTTTACTTCTAAGTGTGAGAGCATGCTTCTTCAATGGCTCAATATCTATTTTGTGCTCCATAGTTTCTTTTAATGAAACTTCCAGTGAAGTTTTATGATTCTCCAATGCTACTACTCGAGTATCATAAAGCTTAGCTTTCCCCTTAGCAGTAGTCCTTTTCATTTCCATTTCTACCACTTTATTCTCTAGACCTCCTTTCTCTTTAGTCAATTCTTCAATTGATTATTTCAGACTATCTCTTTCTGCTTCCAAGAATTGATGTCTTTGTTGAAGTTTTTCACACTCTGCTAAGGAATCCTTGGACTCTCTTTCTATACTGCTTGCTGATAACACCAAATCCTCTTTGTCTAATTGTAAGGTTTGGCACTCTGTTTTGGATTCCTCAATCTCACTCATCACATCTTCATCCTTTCTCTTTAAATTTTGACTTTCATTTCTTTCATTTTTCAGGGTCTCTTTCAACTGTGTAACCTTGTTTTGGGATTGCTCTAAATCTGTCATCATTCTATCCACATTATCTTCAGTATCTAGGGCTATGGCTACACCAGCCCTCTCCATTAATCTCGGATCTTTGTCGATACCATGAAGCACTGCCTTTTTGGTCACCATTACTCCCATCTTTCCTCCAGTGTTCCCCTTCTTCTCCATTCTCTTAACAATCCGCTTTTTGGCTTTGTCATAGAAAATAGTATTTAGATCAGGCACCTCATCTTCTTCTGTGGGAGTAAAAGGAATCAATTCAATTCCTGATACTGATAATGGATTTCCTCCCACTATACTACTAGAGGGAACAGAGGGTTCTACTCGATCATCATAAGACTGAGTTTGTTCTTGATCAGCATAGTCCTGTCCCTCTTTTGCCTTTTGTTGTAACTCCTCAGCTGTTTTTTCTGCTTTCTCCTTTTCCTTATCAGCAGCTTCTAATCTTAACCTCTCACTTTCTTTCTGCTTTCTCTAGACTTCTTCTTCTTCTTTTCTCTTCTATGTTTCTTCTATTTTCTTATTGGCCTCTTCTGCTGCTTTCCTTTTTTCTTCTTCTTCAGCTCTCAGCCACTCTTCTGCTTCTTGGGATAATCTATGTGACTCTTCTTTCCTTTTATTTGCAACCTCCTCTTCTTGCTTCTTTAGTTTCTCCGCAGCTTTTCCCTTTCCGCCAACAGTAGTTATCTTCTGTTTAAACCTCCTCTCAAAGTTGTCATATTCTTAGCATTCTAGGAAACTTCTTCATCTTTATTCCAAAAATCTATATAATTGAAATGTACCCCTACTGCGGTAATCAATTACCTTCTTCTTAGAGTCATTTCTATGGAAAATTATTTCACCAAGGTGAAAATACTCTAGCTCCTTCATGAATTCTGCTGCAGGTTTTACTTTTGAAAACTTATAACTCCCTATATAAAATGGGACTGGAGGATAAACAACCTTCTTTTTCTCGAATAGGAAGTGGCCAACTCCATCAATGTATAATTGTCTAACTACCTCGTTATGAATGAAAAAATCTGTAGCATACCTAGGCAGAAGGGAAGGAGCCCTTGACCTGCCAAACATCCTTAAATAAGAACCTTCCTCTGTCAAGTAATAGTGCCAGCTATCTTGTACAACTTTCAGAGCTTCCTCTGACATACAATTACACTCAACCAGGAAAATCAATGTGTACAATGGCATAATAAAATCCTCACAAATATTCTTGTAGTGACTATAATACTTGTGATCCCATAGCAATTGGTAGGCATCATATATTGGGGACCGATCTTTATCCCATTGGCATTTCAATGCTGGAACTGGTTGTGTACATAAAATACAATCAATCAAGATCGAACTCATATAAAATTCTGTTTTCTTCTGGGAGACTCCTCCTAGTGCTGCACTTATGCAGGATGACAAGCTGTTGGACACTATGTTTTCCCAATTGAAAATTGTACCTTGGGTGGCTACAAAAAAGATCACTGGTACCCGACCTATCTTAAAATTCTTCCCATTAGTCCTCCTGAAATTCCTATTTAACATCAAGGCAATTAACCTGTATGGAGTGCGTAGGATTTTTGTCTTGTACTCCCCTGAAGGTCTCGTACGAAATTTCTTACTTGGGATCATCATTATTTTAACTGTTTCCACCATGTCTAGATTGAGGTCTTTCAACCAACCCTTAGTCAAATAACTCTGTGGTGTCGGAAACTTATAAGACATGGATACATATGCTGGGATATAGGTAGCATAAGCTTTCCCTTCAGTGTTATCCAATATCATCCTTGTCACATCTTCCCTAGGCAGGATCCATCCTATCACCTCCAAACAGGGGAAAAGTTCAGGTAGGGTAGCCACCTTCAGGATGGCTAATCTCTCAATGTTGGCATAGATAGGAAAATCCTCGAATCCAGCCTCTGCGACACTCTGATTTGTGATCATTTAGTATATCTCTCCCCATTTATATTTAGGATCAATTCCAATGATGGCTTTGGTGTCTTCATAAATAAGTTCGACTCGGGTTATTATTTCTACTTTTGGTTCCTCCTCTGTTGCTTGGGCCTTGTTTTTCTGATTTTGAGGAATATTGCTGTGCTGATGATGGGCCTGTATTGATCATACAAAATAGATTTAGTCCACTCACCCTTAGCAAATTATATACTGAAAACAACAACAAAATTAACCAGAACATTAGCAACTCATCAAGATGCATGCTAAACAACTTTTCTTTTATCAAACCAAATGGGCTTTCTGAGAGTGAAACTAACAAAACCACAAAGATTTCAAAAACCTTATTGGACCCAAATCTGCAAACAAACTTCTACTGGGAAAACCCTATATTTTCACTATGCCCTTATGTCTACGGGTATCTATTGTGACAGTGGGAAAATCCCAAAACTGTGGACTACTAATCCCCAAAACCAATACTCTCTTACAACTAAAAAAATCCTTCGACATCCCACTAAAACCTAACATTGCTCAAACGATGGCTGCGCACCTGCCCTAAAATGGTGAAAGGAAAGGGGGAGTGGTGCAGACGACAAAAAGCTTGTCTGCACCCTGCCCTCTTTCTTCCAATAAATGTCAACAAATAGCTCATGGCTAGACGAAAAACAGTTAAGAACGAGGACTGAGTAAATGATGGCTATGCTAAACAACCAGGGTGAACCCTATATAAATAAAATACAACCACACTTTTACATAAACCCCTACTGTACAAAAAAAAATACCTAACCTTAACAAACTGCGGGTAAAAACAACTCTGAGCAATAGGATTGGAGGAAATCCTACCTGGAAAAACCTCGAAGATGACTTGGACGAAAATGAATTCCACCGAAAAAATATTGGCTCAAACAACGACAGCTAGACAACTCCCACTGGTGACTAATATGGTGAAAAATAACTGTATCCATAACATCTATGGGATTTATAATCTTGAACGTAGGATTGGATAAGCTTCTGGGTGAGAAAGATAGAAGCTCCAAGAAAGGGCATCGGAAACACACTCATGAGGAGATGCAAAGTGTCGTACAACTTCTAAAGAACACAACCGGGATATCAGGAGGATAAAACCGAAGCGCTTAAACCACTATTGACATTCTAACCAACTAAAACTGCATCAGTTTCAGAAATAATTATGAACTGATATTGGATCCACATCGCACTCTTCCTCCGCAAAGTCATCCAGAGAAAAAACTAAGCACTCGAATCACTCCAGAAGAGATAGCCGATACAACGAAAAAAAAATAGTTTACAAGGCTTCGGTGAATACCGGAAAATGATAGACAATTAAAGAACCGATACATCGAAACAATTCCGGACTAAGCTTCCGATACATCGAAAAAAATCGTCCGATGCAATAGATGAAATGATATCTGGTAGATTGGAGAAATACTTCAGAACGCTTCCGATGGGAACATCGGCTAGCTAGGAAAATGCACACTCGATACATTGGAATAACTGTCAACTGTGCATCTGATACACAAACTTTCAATTTTTTCAAATTTTCAAGTTGTGGGAAATTTTTTTGTGAAGAAGCTAGACTTTCTAAGCCTTCTAAAAAACTAAAAAGATAAGGGGGGCCCTAAAAATAAAATTATTTGGGGAAAAATGTTGCAACTACAATAGGTAGTTTATAGCTTGATGGGTTTTCCCCTTGAAATTCAGATTTTCCCCATTGGATCAAGGGTTTCAATGCCCCCCCCCCTATTCCTTGTCAAATCATGCCCCCATCTCTTTAACATTGCGACACATAGGTAGTTGTGGTATTTTTATTAATTTGCATTTTACATGATGTCTCAAACATATCGTGCCTGACTAGCACATAAACCATCGGCATTGATTTTAATCACCAATACATAAAATACTAAATCCATGGTGGGGCCTTTTCCTTGAGCTCCACACCATGATCAAATAAAAATATTTACATCATATGCAATTCAATACCATGGGGTCGAAACTGGGGTGTTACAGAGGTGACCCATAATATTGTATTTCATATTTTGGAGGAATTTAGAATCTACAATTTAAAGAAAGTTTTGATTTGTTATCACTTTATCCTTGCAGGTATCAGAGGAAGTGGCAACGTTGGCAAGAATTATAGGTCCAATGGTAGTGATGGGCTTGCTTCTCTACTTGAGAGGCATGGTTTTAACATTGATTTTGGGTTCAATTGGAGAGTTGGAGCTAGCAGGAGGCTCGATTTCCATGGGTTTCACCAATATAACATGCTATTCTATCATATTTGGGTTGGTCAAGGGAATGGAGCCCATATGCGGCCAGGAATTCAGAGAAAAACGACGATTTGTTCTAGGTCTCACACTCCAAATAACAGTTCTCATTCTTGTCTGTTCTACAGTTCCCATTGGATTTGTTGTGGTGTAATATGAAACTATTTCTTCTACTTTGTGGTTAGGATGAAAGCATTATTAACTTAGCAAGCACATACAGTTTTTTCTCCCCGCCATATTTGATTACACAAGCCTTCTTGCATCCACTCGGTATTTATTTGATAACTCAAAACATTATACTACCACTAGCATTGTGCACAGTAATTGCTATTTTTGTTCATGGTCCTCTCAATTTTCTATTAGTGAGGTATCTCAACATGGGGATTCGGGGGGTTTCTTCGGTTGCAGTGTTGAAATATTTCAATATGGTATTGTCATTGTTATGCTACCTTTATTTTTTAGGTGTGTATAAGAAATCCTGGAAAAATCTGTCAAAAGAATGCCTTGAACGGTAGAGACCTCTTATGAATCTAGAAATTTCATGTTGCGCATCTATATGCTTGGAATGGTGCATTCTATTTCATTGGTATGATGTTGCAATTGTGCTGAAATTTGTATTCAAATTTGAGTTTCTGGGAATATGTTTGGGTTTGCTTGAGAATGATCACGATGAACCATATTTTCATTGATTTGGTCCTTACAAAATTATTGTCTCTATTTTTTCAGTTTAGCAATTATTACTTACATTACGATAATCCTCATAATTGTATCTATGTTTTCAACTTAACATGTTCCTTTCAATGCTGATCAAACTCCAATTTTTTGTCACCGCCCACGACTGGAACTAGCCTAGATCGAAATCCTAAGATCTATCAAGCGCTAAGAGGGATCAAATCTCTCGAGTTGCAAACCTCTTCTTAGGTATTGCACTCAAGGAGGTTTGCACCTCAGAATATTTGATCCCTCTCGACGCTTGATAGAGCCTAGGATTTGGATCTAGGTTGGTATTGCAACAATGACACTTTTCTTTTAAATATTTTTTCACATAAGAATGTGGAAATTTTCTCGCTTAAAAAAATGTACACAATTTTAATATGCACACATAGTTTTAAAATAAAAATAAAAATAATGTGGTAACTTATTCTCCACAAAAAATAGGATTGCAGGGAGCTTCAACAACCACCAAAAATGTTATATTAAAGTGTGCACACATTTATTTTAAATGTTTATTTATTAAAACTAATATGTGTGTGTGTGTTAAATGGTGGCTCATTGTAACTACACTGATTGGGTAATATGACAACACTTTCTATTTCGGAAAATCAAGGTATGGAAAAAATTATATAATCCCCTCAATTATTACATAGGGGTTCAACAATAACATCATGTCTCTCACAAGAAATGAAACTGGATAGGAAGCATTCCTCACAACCACCCAAGATACATCCAATAAACATATATATACATTTTAAAATTCAAAGTTTAAAAAAAATATTTCAATAGGTGTATTATTTAATAAATATTTATAAATAATCAATTAATTTTTTCCCTTATGGAATCCCATCTTATGAATCTTTAAAATGAAAATTGGAGGTTCTTAGTCATCACCATGTGGAATCCAAGCAGTTATGAGACACTTTTTCTTCATTTACTACTGCAAGGGATTTTCATTTGGAAGGAATGATTGAAAGGTGTTAATTGTCACCATCAAGGCTCCTTGACTGCGTCAAAACACGTGAAAGGAAACGTTTCTTGTAGCATCAAAAATCATCACTCAAGACCATTTCTTTTGTGGTCTGAAGGCCATATGGAATCTTATGATATGTATTGGTTTTGTTTTGTGATGCAACCCAAATTTGTCAAAAACCATAATTTGGTGAAGCATAACATTATTCTAGCATGTTAGATTTTTATCATTTAAGCCAGCATTAACTTAGGATCTTTAATTGAGAGAATAACAAGCACAACAATCAAACATAAGAGACAATGAACCCAAAGTTTTTCCTCCGGGAAACCATAAAGGAGAAAACCCTGCAACTTCCTCAGAGATAGAATCAACACCAAAAGCAAAACCCCAAAACAATAAGATGATCTCCCGAGAGCAGTAGTCTCTCTCTCTCTTGTCCCAACAACTTCTTCTCTCTTAGTTATGCGCTATAACTGAGTATGAGTGAATGTGTGATAAATGGAGAGGCTCCATTAGAGGAAATTTCAATTTAAAATGGGCCTTCCAAAAATAATACAAATTCCATGTCATCATGTATTAGCTAATCAAAATGATTTAAAATTCAAAAAGCGAGCACCTCTTAAATAATTTTTTAATATAAAATTGGGGATAGGTATCATAAAAAAAACTACTTTTTTTGTTCGTATTTTCGACATATCTCCTTGTGTTTTTACTCAAATTTCAATCGGGAGAGCTCATTGGATGCGGCATTAAATTCCACATCCAATGAGTTCCCACTCGACATACTTTTGATGGGCCCATCTACCCCAAAAACAAGAAATACCTAAAAAAATGTGATGATGATGTCATCATCACATTTTTTCAGGTATTTCTTATTTTTGGGGTAGCGGGGCCCATAAAGAGTATGTTGAGTGGGTACTCGTTGGATGAGGAATTTAATTTCGCATCCAAGGATCTCTCCTGATCGAAATTTGAATAAAAACACAGGGAGATATGTCGAAAATACGAACAAGAAAGTAGGTTTTTCTTTTCTTCCTCCAAAATTAATAAATATTATTTTATTATTTTAACTATTATTTTATTAATTTTCCTTAGGAGGCCCATTTTGAGTTGAAATTTCCTCTAATTCTCTCTATTTATACTAATTCCCAACATGACAATAACTCACTAGGGTTGTCTTCTCTTAGGAGAGTCTAATAAATCTAGGGCCCCACAACTGCGGGGACTTTAACCCTTGATCAATAGGAGGGTTACCCACAATGACTTGACATGACTTGTTTACATTATTGAATCTCTTGATAGGAACATCGGGGCATGATATGACTTAAATACATTAGAGACACTTCCCAGAATAAACATCGAGGTACAAGACATAAGATATATAGGTGAATACATTTCAAAGTTACAAATACATCATCACTCCCTCTTAACTAGGAAGGTATTATATCAACAAAATTTATCAGCATGGTTCTTCTTCTCTGTATCATCTGAATCATCAATGAGTTCTCGTCATCTTTATCTTCAAGTCATCTTCATCTTCAATTCATCTTCATCTTTATTTGGATCATCACTCGATATGGATCATTACTGCTACATCATCACTGCTGGATCATCATCATTGGATTTGGATCATCACTAGGTCATCATCACATGTGTTATCTCTTGATTCTTCTCGTCACAGGAAGTTCTATAGAGCCAACCCTTTTTCATGCTGGATGCATATCTACAGAGCCATTCACTTTTCATACTGGATGTATAATCATAGAGCTAGTCCCTTTTCATACTAGATGTGGCATCTACACAGAGCTAGTCCTTTTTCATACTAGATGTGTCATCACAGAGCCAGTCCTTTTTCATGCTAGATGTGGCATCTACATAGAGCTAGTCCTTTTTCATACTAGATGTGTCATCATAGAGACAACCCTTTTTCATGCTGGATGTGGGATCTCCACAGAGCTAGTCCTTTTTCATACTAGATGTGTCTTGACAGAGCCAGCCCTTTTTCATGCTGGATGTGGGATCTACACAGAGCTAGTCATTTTTCATACTAGATGTGTCTTCACAAATCCAACCATTTTTCATGATGGATGTGGGATCTACACAGAGCTAGTCCTTTTTCATACTAGACGTATCTTCACAGAGCCATCCCGTTTTCATGCTGGATGTGGGATCTACATAGAGCTAGTCCTTTTTCATACTAGATGTGTCTTCACAGAGCCAGCCCTTTTTCATGCTGGATGTGGGATCTACACAAAGCTAGTGATTTTTCATACTATATGTGTCTTCATAGAGCCATCCCTATTTCATGCTGATGTGGCATCATCACATACATCTGACAATGGAAGGAACCAATCCTCTCACCATGTCAGAAGGGCACATCGCTTACATCTGACCATGGAAAGAACCAATTATCTGACCATGTCAGAAAGGAACATCACTTACATCTAACCATGGAAGGAACCAATCCTCTCACCATGTCAGAAAGGCACAACACTTACATCTGACCATGGAAGGAACCAATCCTCTCACCATGTCAGAAAGGCACAGCAATTACATCTAACCATGGAAGGAACCAATCCTCTCACGATGTTATAAAGGCTCACAGACTCATCACTTCCTCTTGGAAGGAACCCAAATCTGGAGAACACCAAGCTTCTCCCTGAAGTATTCAAACTTCACCCTCACCAATGGATTAGTCAACACATCAGCTATTTGTTTGTCTGTCGCAACATATTGGAGATTCATTGCTCCTCTCTGCACCATATCCCTGATATAATGATATTTGATCTCGATATGGTTCGACTTGTCATGGAACATCGGGTTCTCAGACAACTTCACACAACTCTGGTTGTCGTAATATATACAAGTAGCATCCAACTAGAGATCAAATAAATCAGAAAGTAGCTTCCTCAGCCATACTATCTCAAAACTAGCTAAAAAAGCTGTGACATACTTTGCTTCAGTTGTACTTAGTGCCATGCAAGATTGTTTCCTGCTAAACCAAGAGATCACACTTGATCCCATACTGAGGCAACACCTTGAAGTGATCTTCCTATCGATGGCACTGCCTGCCCAATCTGAATCAACATAACCCTCCATTGCCAAATTTCTGTGGTGATAGGTTATTGGAGATGTAATCGGAGAAACCACAGTATCGAAATGACCAAGTCGACGTTTCGAATCCATATCAAGATCCATCATCAGGACAATTCGAATGTGGAGAGAGTGAGGACCGAAGTTAAATACTGGAGCTGGTCAGAAGGTCTAAAGTCGGCCGCAGAGACTAGGGTTTTC
>LPNX010199638.1:37793-125684 GCA_001517045.1 Pseudotsuga menziesii | reverse complement strand
TATATACAATTCTTTCCGGAAAAGTAGGTGTAGGGAATTATTTCTCCGTGCACCAAATATAATTAATAAATATTTTTCGACCTAGCAAACCCTAGTCTCTGCGGCCGACTTTAGACCTTCTGACCAGCTCCAGTATTTAACTTCGGTCCTCACTCTCTCCACATTCGACTTGTCCTGATGATGGATCCTGATATGGATTCGAAACATCGACTTGGTCATTTCGATACTGTGGTTTCTCTGGTTACATCTCCAATAACCCTCCATGTTAATCTTCTGATCAGCCTTATACTTGAGTCCATAATAAACTGTACCCTTTAGGTACCTCAGAATATGCCTTGCATTAATCAAGTGAACATGTATTGGATCTGTTAGGAACTGGCTCAAGGTGTTCACAGCAAAGCAAATATCTTGTCTCGTATTCGTCAGGTACATCAAGGACCCAATCATCTGATGATACATTGTGGCATCAATTGAATCAGATGAATCATCACTCAATATATTCAGGTTCGATGCCATAGGTGTGGTCATGGCCTTGAATTCCATCATTTTGAATCTCTTCAGGATCTCTACCACATACTTCCCTTGTTCAAGGGATATTCCATCTGCATTCTTCCACACCTCCATGCCTAGAAAATAGTGCATCATACCCAAGTATTTCATTTCAAACTCAGCAGTAAGCTTCCTCTTCGTATCAGCTATCAACCCATTCTTTCTTGTTACAGACAGACTTCAGCAGTAAGCTTCCTCTTCGTATCAGCTATCAACCCATTCTTTCTTGTTACAGACAGACCATCTACATAAAGCAGGAGTATCACTGGGTTCCCTTCTTCAACCTTGTAGTAAAGGTTGGAATATGCTTTACTCTTGGTAAAGCCCAAACTGGATAGAAAGCTATCAATTTTGATGTACCATGTCCTGGGTGCCTGTTTCAAACCGTATAGGGCTTTCTTTAATTTACACACATGAGTCTCTTTGTCATGTGTCTCAAATCTGAGTGGTTGTTCCACATATACTTCTTCTTCTACTACACCATTCAAGAAAGTTGTCTTGACATCCATCTGGTGTACTTTCCACTTCATTACTACAGCTAAAGCAAGTACTGATATGATGGAAGTATATTAGGCTACAGGAGCAAAGGTTTCTTCATAATCTATTCCTTCTTTCTGGGAGAAACCCCGAGCCACAAATCTTGCTTTATATTTCTCTATGCTACCATCTGTAGCATGCTTGATCTTATAGATCCATTTGGAATTCACAACCGACTTCCCCTCTGGTCTTGGGACAACATCCCAAACATCATTCTTCATGATCAATTGATACTCTTCGATCATAGTATCCTTCCATTCTTTATTTTCTATCGCTTCTTCATAGTTGGAAGGTTCTTTATCAATGAAATCACATAATAAGGCTACATAATTGGAACAGGACCTGGTTCTTTTCCTTTCTCTATGTGTTTCTTCAGGAGCCCCGTATCTTTCTGCACCTTCGATAGCTTCTCGTACCCAAGCAAGTTTCCTCTTGTGAGGATTCTTTTCTTGAGGTAAATCTACAGTTTCTTGAGGTTCTTCTAATTCTCGATTTTCTTCTTGAATTTCTTCGTTCATATTCTGGGTAGTTCTGTTTCTTCACGTTCTTCAGTAGGTCTCTTTTTGGATTTGTTGTAAGATGAGTCTTCGTCAAATGTTACATCCTTGCTGATGTCGATCTTCTTGAATCCTAGGAAGTATATTGTATAAGCCTTCGAGCTTTCAGAGTATCCCACAAATATACCCTTCCTTCCTGAAGGATCTAACTTTGTCCTCTTTTCTTTTGGAATGTGTATGTACACTGGATAGCTGAATATTCTGAGATGGCTGAATTTTAGTTTCTTTCCAAAAAACTTCTTTAGGTGTCTTATTCTCGAGTACTCTGTGTGGAGTATGGTTCTGTACATACACTGCTGTTCTGGCAGCTTCTGCCCATAGATGCATGGGAAGATCTTGATCATGAAGCATTGCCCTTGCAACTTCCATGATCGTTCTATTCTTCCTTTCTGCAACCCCATTTTGTTGTAGATTATATGGAGTGGTTAACTCCCTCTTAATACCTTAATCTTTGCATAAGTCTTTGAATTCATTCGATGTGAATTCTTTGCCATTATCTAATAAAAAAATCTTGATCTTCTTTTCTGTGTGATTCTTGATCAAGGCTTTGAATTCCTTGAACTTGCTAAATAATTCATCTTTGTTCTTCATAAATTATATCCATGTCTTCCTAGAAAAATCATCAATACAACAAACATAGTATACATACCCGCTTAATGAGCTGGATGACATCGGACCACATACGTCATAGTGGATAATTTCCAAGATTCCTTTTTTCTTTATTTCGCTACTTGGAAATGTATTCTTTGTGTTATTTCCTTTTGCACATCCTTTGTAGACACCATCATGTTTTGTCTGCATTTCTGGAATACCTTCAATGGCTTTGCTTGCAAGTGGTAGTGCCCTGTAATGCACATGTGCAAGCCTTCTATGCCAAATTTCATTTGGTTCTATTGAGTCATGAACCAAAGTTTGTTCTGGTTGGCCCTTCAATTTGTATAGACCTCATTCTTGTTCCCCAATCACTACTGCATCATCAATAGTCTTTCCCTTTGGCCACATAAGAACTTGGCCATCTACAAAAGAAACCCTCATTCCTTTTGCGTCCAATACATATTTAGGATAGAAGGTTCTTCTTTAGTCCTGGTACAAACAATACATCTTTCATCTTCATAGACTTTCCAGAGTCTAGATTATAGGAGGATTCACCATTACCTTTTATTGGATACTGGTAGTCATCCCCAAGTTTTACCTTGTGAGGTGACTCATGTTCAGATAGTTTCACAAATGATTCTTTGAATCCCGTCATATGTTTGGAAGCACCACTGTCTATAAGCTAGTCATTGCTTCCATGTGAGATAGTTCCCGTGAGAGCAGAGATCAACACATATTCTTGATCACTTTCTTGTCTGATTCTCTTTGTGGAAGGTTCATCATCCTCTGTAGCATGAGCATGATCTCTTCTCTTGTTTCCCCTTTTCTTGTGAGAGTTCCCTTTGTTTTTATGACAGTATTTTGATATGTGTCCTTTCTCATCACATGTGTAACATCTAATAGTAGAAAGATCTCTTCTAGAGTGTGAATGCTTACCTTTGGATTGATGATGGTCCCTTCTGGTTTTCTTGGTGTGGACCGTGAGAGCTTGATTTTCATTTCCCATCTTTTCTTCTAGAGCTACTATTCAAGCTTCTTCTTGTGAGCATTCTTCCCATAGTCTGCTGAACTTCACTAGCTTCTTTCTGGCACATATCCCTTGAATGAAAGAGTCTGATGCCTTAGGAAGACCATTCAGGGTGGTCATCACAATTTCTGCATTCTCTACGTCTTCATCTACTGCTTCTAGTTGTTCCTTGATCTGAGAGACCCTTGTAAAGTAAGACTAGATGGTCTTTGCATTCTGGATCTTTACATTCTTCAGTTGGTTTCTCAGAGTCATCTTTCGGTTTATGTTCTTTCCTTCAAACAGTTTGGTTAGGGCATCAAACATAGCTTTAGATATCTTTAGAGAGGACACATGTGGTATGAGATGATCCTTGATTGAATCAGCAATAATTCTATTAGCCATGACCAATTTCTTCTTGTGTAAGGCCTTAGTCTCCTCTCCCTCTGGAATTGGAACCTCCTTATTGATGTAGGAGTCCAACTCATTTTCTTCCAGAACCAGGGAGATCTTATACTTCCAAGCTCGGAAGTTATCATCTCCCTCAATCTTTTCATCAATCTTGGTATGATGAGACATCTTAACTGAGAACCTCAAATGGAAATACAAAATATTTAGATATTACTAGGTTATGATGTCGGATCTAGATCTGGATCTGAATTTCTGCAGAGCTGGTTTAGGAGCAGATTAGGGTTTGACTTTCCCAGAGTTCTGTCTAACCAAAAGATTTGATATTGATATCTAAACTTCTATTTTGAGGAGGATATCAGTCCAGGCCTAGGATCACTAAAAAATTCCACTTTTTTGGAAAGCCCTAATTTTCGGCAGCAGTGTCAAGTCAAAAATTGAAAATGCTTAGAATCAGATTCTGCTTCGACAGAAATATGCACCCTGGAGAGGAGAGTTAGCCTAATCTTCTTTTGCTGCAAATCTGTGGAGAAAGATCCAAAAAGTAGGAAGCCCTAGTTTTTGTAGCTGCACAGTGTCTTCTTCTCAGGTTAGCTCTAATACCATGTTAGATTTTTATCATTTAAGCTAGCATTAACTTAGGATATTTAACTGAGAGAATAACAAGCACAACAATCAAACATAAGAGACAATGAACCCAAAGTTTTTCCTCAAGGAAACCATAAAGGAGAAAACCTCGCAACTTCCTCAGAGATAGAATCAACACCGAAAGCAAAAACCCAAAACAGTAAGATGATCTCCTGACAGTAGTAGTATCTCTCTCTCTTGTCCCAGCAAGTTCTTCTCTCTCAGTTAGGCGCTACAACTGAGTGTGAGTGAATGTGTGATAAATAGAGAGGCTCACTCTCTATTTATACTAATTCTCGACTTGACAATAACTCACTAGGGCTGACTTCTCTTAGGAGAGTCTAATAACCCTAGGGCCCCACAACTGCGGGGAATTTAACCCTTGATCAATAGGAGGGTTACCCACAATGACTTGACATGACTTGTTTACATTATTGAATCTCCCGATAGGAACATTGGGGCATGGCATGACTTAAATACATTACAGACACTTCCTGAAATAAACATCGGGGTACAAGACATAAGATATACAGGTGAATACATTCCGAAGTTACAAATACATCAACATAGCATAGATCCATCTTAAGATGGATATACCAAGCACTAAGATGGATCAAATCCATTGAGATGTAAACCCCTTTTTAGAGTGGAAATGTTGAGGAAATGTGAACGTAATGTTTATGGTTTTAATTTGCAGTCTTATATATGTGGTTCTAAATATTATCTTAAATCTAAATTGAGCTGACATGTTATTTTTTATAACATTTTATTATTTTTTATAAAGGACACATGTCGGCTCTAGGATAAGCAAAAAAAGAGTTACACATATGCCCCCTATTGCGATGTAGAATGCGCCTCTTCAGCGCAATAATTTTGGCATATCAAGATTGAGACATAGTTTATTTCAATGAAATTTGGTGTAGTGAATGGCATACATGTAGATTAATTCTACAAATTCAAAAAATAATTTTCTCTCTACTATTTTCTTCAAAGTGTTCAACCAAATGTTTACATAATACCTCTACAATGCATTTAGGATGGTCAAAATTTCCTCAACAAAATGACTAGATAAATTCATTGATAAATTAGTGTAGATGACTGACATGTGTTTCATGAATTGTTTACTGAAATAGTTTTTCTCTATGTAAGAAAAGAATTGGACAAAAATTTTGTAGGCAGTGTGTTCAACAAATTGTCTACCAAATTGTTTCTTGTCAAGATTTTTTTATGACGGTTCCAAGACTATTCATGAAGTGTTGGGTGAAATTCCCATAGATATTTTGATACAAATGTAGAATTTCATATTTTACTTAAGTTACATTATGGGAAAATGTTATGGATTGGGTGAGTATTTTCATAATTATGTGTTGAAAATTAAGCATAAATTGAATAAAAAGTTAGGGATTGATGTTTCCCATCACTAAATCACCTAAGGGAATTGAGATTCTCAATCATATTCCAATGATACCCTCAACAGTCCATCTACGGCTGGTGGAGGAAACATACTTATACCTATATGGATATAAGATTAGTTTAGGGTCGTAGATTCAAGGCTCATCCACCAACCATGCCCAAGGCCACACGTCCCCAACTTGTATACATAGTGCCATGGATACCCTTTTGGATTCATGCATCATTCCTTAAGTCATTTTTTATGGTTTTATATGCCTCAATAGTTTATTCAAGGCCAAATAAATCATCTTCTTCCTTGGAACATCATTCCCAAGGTCTTGCGGCATCTACAAACTGTTTAAAACAACATAATGACACCAACATCATCAATAATATGGTAATGATACCCTTAAAAGGCCATGTGTCATCATTGGAGCTAACCTTCTTAGCCTTGTATGACTAAAATATTCCATTAGGGCCCAATTTTTATATCTCTTCCACTAACCATGTATAAGGTCTCTTAGGGAAAAAAACCTAGATACATAGTGCCTTAATACTCGTATGAAGTCATGCACATAGTTCTTTGAGAGATTCTTCATGGGATTGGATACCTCAATGATTTATTTATAGATAAATACTTGGTCTGCTTCCATGAAATCTCATTCGCAAGGCCCTAATACAAGTAAATACTACTCAAAACCACCTAAATTCAATGTTATTCTCAATCATAAGAAAATGATGGCATTGGGATTCCATCTGTGCTTGGTGGAAGAAACCTTATTGCCCCTAGATGGACAGAAGATTATTTTATGGCTTGATGTTCAAGGCTCTTCCCTTGACCATGTCCAACGCCCTTGTATGCAAGAGTCATTCGTGTGCTTTAAGGAATTATTAATGGCTTTGAATGACTCAACCATTTCTTTAGCTCAAGATACATGGTATTCTTCATCAAAACTTCATTCCCAACTCCATGAAACAATACATATTCCTCAAAACCACTTACTTATACCTAGATGGATAGAAGCTTTATTTAGATCTAGATATTCAAGTCTCCTCCACTCACCATGTGCAAGGCCACAAGTCCCCAACTTGGATACAAAGTATCAGAGACACCCTGTGAAGTCATGTATCACTCTTCAAGGAATTATTGATTGTTATATATATATATATATATATTATTTCTTTATTTATGGCCAAAGGAATGGCCTTCTTCCTTAGAACATCATTCTGTTGATGGCTAGAAAAATCCCAGGTACCAAACAGTAGGGATTCTTCCTGGTGAAAAATCCCAATCACATCAGACACCATTTGGTGTGGGGAATCCGTTCGGTTCACGATTTCGACTATTTTAGATTAATTTCTTTTAATCTTTTACTGGTTACATCTTAGTCCACCGTTTATATGATTTTTGTTTAAAAAATGAAATGTAGGTGCCTAAGATAAATGCAGGTCTATTCTATATCTAAAACTAAAGTATTATATCCCAGCCCGGGATAAAATTTAGAGTTAAGAGTAATATACTATAAATGTTCATAAAATTCTAACAAATAGCTGTACCAACACAATAATCACATTCACAGTAGAAAGAATACCAGAGGTAGATCTAATATAATTAAACCATTTATTACCTTGTCAACATAGACATTAATACAGACAATAGACATTCATGACCAAGGAAATAGTTCCATGAGGTTAGAATAATCTTACTGTATGATGTACAAAAGAAAGAAGAAATAGTTCTACATTATGCATTCCACACATTCTGATTAAATCTCTGCATAGGCCCTTTGTTCCAGCATAATGATCCTTCTTATTAGCAAAGAGGTATGTCTTTTACAAAAATAGTCTAGAATTATTTCACCAGGAAAAATTCCTTACTATGGTGCTGTACACCCCTATCTATACCTATCCATCACCCAGGAGAATCCTAGTCTTCTTATTCAGCCACATAGCTGAATACAACTGTTTCACAAAACAAACAAATAAAAAAAATACATAGGCATTTCCCCGATGGAAAAAATACATTGCAAAATTGATTTTGATCCTAGATCACAAATCCACCAATATCTCCTTCGTCCGATCTTGCTGGGTCTACAGGATTTCATAGCTTCTAAATATTCCATATTCCGTGCACATTCAATCCACAAAATCAACCTCAATCATTGATCTAGAGCAAACCTTCATCTTAGTCATTGATAGATGTATCCCTTTAACCAATTGCATAGATTTCAAAAGTTCATGAATCCGTGCATGTAGAATCAACGAAATGCACATCCATTGTAGATATGAATCCACCTTTTATCCCATCCAGTGAAAAATGCAGGTCTTACCACATTCCGCTGATCTGAGAAATGTATTTCATTCATGCAAGTTAACAACGCAATTCTTCAAGACCATAGATCTATATCTGCCATGAATCTCAGCCGTTGAAAGCTCCAACCTTTACCCGATATCGCAATCGTCCATCCTAACTTGGTGAACCATAATACTTGTGAATATAAATAAAACATCATGAGAGATATATCTGTTCTTTAAACAACAATAATTTGCCAATGATACTACAACTAATCGCCATATTTTCAATTGTAATTTAATGATATGTGTTGATATTATAAACAAAAAAAATGCGTGATGATTAGCACCCTGTTAAGCAAGCAAATTATTTAGTTAACGTTTCAGGAGAAATATTTCTCAGTTTCCCTAATGGATCATAGTAAAAAAAAAAATAGAGGTTGGACAGATAAGATCCTCTCAAAGATGGATCAGGTCTGATTTGAGCCATTAGATTATGTAGGCTTGATAGCTCCTTTCTACCTCCCCCCTTCCGAAAAGCGGAAATAGGGTTTGCCAATTTTATCAAGTTAAAATTCTACTTTTCTTCCTTCGCATTTTTGCTTCTTCACTTCCGGAAAGCAGAAAGAAGAAAGAGCGCTCACTAATATTCCACAAATTTGAAATTAAACCTTTCGCTTTCGCTTTTCCCCTTCCGCCCTTTTGCTAAGTGGGAATTGGAAAGCGGATATCCAACCTTTTCAACGTTAAAAACTTCCCTTTTTGATTTCCTCTTTTCTGCTTTTGCCTTTACGAAGGCATAAATCGGAAAGCAAAAAGTCAATCTTTTCTGAATTAAACTTTGGTTTTTCCACTTTGGCTTTTCTGCTTCTGCTTTTCCCTGGATCGTTTATTTGTGTGGAAGCCTTCTAGACTATTGGATCTTGAACTCCAGAATATGGAAGGCGTATTTGCAACTTTTTTTCATAAGCGAAACTTGGCTTTTTCAACTTCTCCCTTCCGCCCTTGCCGTTTCTTGGTCGTTGAATCTTTGTGGACTCATCCCTAGCCGTCGATTTGAATATCATGGACTTCAAAAATTGTAACGTGGGTTTCCAAAATTTTTCAAAGGTTAACTTTAATTCTTCCACTTCTGGTTTTCTTCTTTCGTTTTTCTCAACCATCGATATAGGTCGGAGAAATTCTCAGTTGTTGATCTTAAATCAAAAGCGTATTTTCTTGTAAGGATTGTTTCCAAGATCGGGCCTAAGGATTTTTTTTACCAAAATTAACCTCAATATTATGGAAGAAACTTTTGCTTAGACTTCTAGGAAATACTAGGTATGTAGGGAGGACTTAACTATGTTGGGAAACAAGTGTAAAAATAAAAATGGAAGTAGGGGCCCTAAAATGTAAATTTTTTGGGGAAACAGTTGCAGCAACAACAATTGGTGAATAGCTGGTGGACACAGATCTCTGAAAAAAACCTTCTTTGAACAACAATACTTCCATATGGTACTGTACTATGCATGTTCAATGATTACTTACAAGCGTTTCCTGATACTTCTTTAAACCAAATTGATTTGGAGATGCAACTTTCAAGCATCACATTTGATACCATTTCTTTAGGAGTAAGGAAACAAAGATCTCAGTGTCTTGATAACTCTACTGGGGTCGAAGTATGAAGTTCATTTTACCCCTTGTCTTTAAGTTTCCATCAGATAAGACTCTATGGGATTGTAACAGAGCAAGACAAATGTATTCATTTGTTCCTCATTCCCATACTATAAGTATTCTTTTGATGCTTTATTTATGACTGAAAAAGTCTTTTGAGTCTTCCTTTTACTTTGACAATTTGGCACAGGTTATTCCATCCACAATGTCCTTTTGTGTGAGTGACATCTTTGTTTTCTTATCATGCTCATGCAAGGAAAAGAATCATGCTGATCTTTTCTATTTTGAAATCCATTTTGTTTTGACAATTTATTTCTTCAACATCATTTCTTTAATTGAAGACTGAATATTTCAGAAAATTTACTTTTCATTCTAAGCCTTTTGGTATTTTTTGATTTGTAAAAATGGGATCATTTTGAATACCATACATCCATCAGACCTGCTTCCTTTCCATGGGTCCATCATGATATGCTTCCCCATATAGGTATTAATGTGAGAATGGATGAAACTGCAAGATAGTACTCCATACCTCATGAGTATTGGTTATTTCATAGGGGTTATACTTGAATACTATGTTCCCTTTCCATCATCTTTCAACAGTTAAAGAATTTGATTATGATCAAACTTTATCATTTTCTCTTTCCTATAAGAAATTTATGACATCCAATCATTTCAAGTTTAATCAGATGCCTATACTTCCAAGCACCAAAAATTGAGCTAGTTTATGAAGACCAAACAAACTAAGGCTATGAAATAAGATGAAACAAGTAGGACAACAAACAACTGGAAAAAAAAATCAATAAAAGCAAGTTTATTTATGTACAAGGGTTTCTAAATCCTAGGTAAAGTACTAATTGATAATAGAACCAAGATTCCTCATCTCCTTTTGGATGAAAGGCTCTAGTTTAGGGTGCGTTGTTGAAAAGGATTTTCTCCAGAATTACTAAAAACTTTTAGATCTCTTACATTTAAATCAATATCCCTTTTCAAACCCTGAGCTTCATACTCAATTGTGTCATTTTTGCATTCTACATCAAAATATAGAATCCAAAACATATCTTCTAAATATACTATATTACAATCAATATCATCATCATGTGAGAATTGAAGGAGATCAGACTGTGTGTCTGATTCATGACTGACTTGTTTGGCTTGATGATTTTCTAGTTCAAGCTCCAAAAAGTGATTTCCTAAAAAATGAACATGAGAAGTTCACAGGTTCATTCTTCCCTTCTAATTGAGTTACATTATACCCATATGTGGTTCCCTCAGTATTTTAATTTGGTTTTGATCATTTTTGTATGGTAGCCACATGTGAGACCAATCAGTTGAAAAATATCCATTAAGTTTTGCTGGCCAATCCCTACTTAAAATTAATCAATATGCTTCTGGTATATCCACTACCATAACATATATAAACTGACAAACTCTGGGATATGAAGATAATCAAATCAAAACATCTTTCATTTCCCCTATGACTTTAACAACAGATCTGTCTAGTTGAACTATCGGATATGGGGATGGTGTAGGTTGGCCATTAATATTTTTACATACTGAAAGTTATTAATCTGTCGTAGTAATCTAGGGACTAAACACAAGTCTCATCAAAGATTAATAACAATAAGGCATGAAAATGGTGTAATTGTGATACAAAATGAGTAGCCGCTCTGTATATTCACACAAAGAATGAGTAATACAATACAAGATCATGCTGCAAGAATGAATGACAAAGCAATTTGAATTCCCAAGGAGGTCATTCGAATTGAATGAGTGAGTATAGCTTAACTAAATATAAGCCATAGTCAACACTCAATTTAACCACTGATCAAAACCCTAATTGACTCAACTGATCCCTAACTGAAGTCGTTGTGCAATAAATGACCGAGTCTAACTGAAAGTAGTTCAGAAACATGTCACAACAATCCAACCATCAAGTGATAGTGCATCAATGACTCCAATGAACCTCGATCAGGTTAACTATATAGTTGTTATTGATGCAAAAGTATCTAGAATAACAAAGGAATAAACCTGTTACAAGTTGCAACAAACTGAAGGTTTTAGGTATTTAGAATAACAAAGGAATAACCCTATTACATATTGCAGGTTGCAAGGTGAATGACAAACGAATAACCCTATAGCAAGTTGAACAGATAAAGATCGATTGTCCAATGTTGTTGCTGAAAGAACTGTGACAGAGAATGTTCACAAAGAAATTGTGCATATCCACAAAATCATGGTGAGATTCAAACTTGATTTGAAATCAATGATTGGGAAGCATCCCACACTATATCTGATGGTGAAGATCAGGTTTACATAAGTTAGGCGGAAAATACAAAGTTCTACATTAGTTCTAGAATGGACGGTTAGGGAGCGACCCTCACTATATCTGACAGTAAAGATCAAGTTTACATAAGTTAGGCGGAAAATCCAAAGTTCTGCAAAAGATCAAGATGGATGGTAAGGGGTAAATCTGCAAGGAAATCAATGGTCCAGGAAAATGCGAAAACAAAGTTGCGCAAGGAAATTGCGGAAGTCCAAAATAGGAAAGTGTGATTTCGCATCCCACATCCCACAATCCACAAGATCAATGTCAGGAAAGACTCCACAAAATATCGACGGTGCAGAAGAAAAATTGCGGAAAGAAGCTTGTGGAAAGGAGCTTACGGAAAGTCGAAATGTTACGTTTCAACATCCCGCATACCACAATATGGAGAGATCAGACGACTAAATTTAGTTCCACTAAAATAGATCAATGGTGCGGAAAAATAATTGCGGGAAGAATATTGCAAAAAAAGGAATTTGTGAAAAGCACAAATGGATAGTCGACATCCTGCATCCCGCATCACAAAATATGGAGATCGGTGGTCGAGAAAAATGACCGACGAAGATCAACGACGGGGAATCACTGATGATAAAATATTAGTGCAGAAAGGTGATTTTGAGGTTGAAATCGACGTTTATATTGAAATTCTGGATTGACTTAGAGATAAAATCAATGACTATGATTGGATCGAGAAGTTAATCCTGCGAAAAGAAGTTTGGCAGTACGGAAGCACTTGCAAACCTTGGACAAAGGTGTGGAAATGGTTTCCAAGATGCAGAAATGAGTTTTGAGGTGCATGATCAATGGAAGAATGTGAAATGATGTTCTGGAAGGTGTGATATTCAGATTTGAAAGGGTGAAATAGTGAAAGGTGTGTTTGTTCAGTTTGAAGAGATGCAATCATTGAAAGAAACTTAAACGCTGAGAAGTATTTAAGCAGTGGCCTGAGTAAGAAGGAATACATATATGTAGTTCAAATTGCATGATTAGAATCAAATACCAGTTGGTGTTACAGAATTCAGTGGGAAATAAATCATGAGAAACATATCAGGGTGGAAGAGTAGTGCTAGGGCAGGCTACAGGTCGGTAGGGGATTGAAGCCTCCTTCAAGTCGTAGCTGGAGAACAAGGTGTTGTAGAATCCTTGTCTATTGTAGCACGCAGAAAACCATAAGGGTGTTGTAGCATCCTACTCTGTAGTTGTAGGAAAAATTTAGGGCATGTTTTTCATCCTTTCTATTGCAGCAGATAAACAATTTTGTAAATTCATCTTATTAATGAGTTTGTGTTGGTGGTTTTCTCTTTTGAGGTTTCCACGATAAAACTATGTCTTGATTGTTGATTTTGTGTATTTTAAAGTAAAAGTTAACAATACTGATTCACCCCCCCTCTCAGTATTGTGGGACAAACCAACATAAGTGACAGTAGTGACAGTGAACAAAAGCCTAGGAAGAAGAAATATAAACCCCATGAAGATATTTCTGAAGAATTTGAGAAAATTAAACCTCCCATGTTCAATGGAGAAGTAGAGAAAGGAGAGGAAGCAGAATCCTAGTTGTCGGGCATGAAAAAATACTTCCAATGCTACAATTAATCTGACATATTAAAGGCTAAAATGGATATTTACAACTTGGCAGGTAAAGCCAACATATGGTGGCAAGATATTAAGAGGGTCAAGAATCTGAAGGAGAAATACTTGACTTGGAGGGTTTTTAAGAAGTACTTCAAGAGAAGGTTTCTGTCTGAACAATATTATGAGGACAGAGCCAAGGGATTTTATGAATTAAAACTTGGTTCCATGTCCATGAAGGAGCTGAGCAATAAGTTCTTAAGTCTACTAAGATACATACCATATATAATAGATGAAAATCCAAAAATTCAGAAGTTCCTAAGCTGTTTACCTACTAGTTTTAAGGATAGGATTGAGTTTGAAAATCCAAAAACCTTGGAGGAAGCTATGAGGAAGGAAGAATTTTGTTATGAGCAAGGCAATAAAAGAGAAAGTATACCAAAATGGAAGACTAAAAAGACTAATCAATTTTATCAAAGGAGAAGGGGATTCAAATACAACAAGATTTTTGGGAGTAAGACCCATAATTTCTCCAAAAACAATTACCAAAAAACTGATTTTAAAAACAAGATACCCCAAAATACTGCAGCATCAAAGGGCAGGGATTTATCTAACAATTTTGTTAGAAGAGCTGAACAACGAGAACCTGTAAAACGCTGGGAATGTGAAGGAATACACTACGACAAGTATTGTCTGAATCGGAATGGGAATACTAGTACCATACACACTATACAATAGGAATAAATAGTTGTAGATGTGGCCAATGAGACGCACAAGAAAACCGATAGGTAGATCACCAGAACTCTATGGTCGAAGTACAAGGTATGATATAAAATTTCTTTTTTTCCATTTTAATTGAACCAGTATCTAGTCTTAGTTATATATCTCCTAGCATAGTGGAAAAGTGTAAATTACATTTAAAGAAATTTGATAAATCATGGGTAGTTCAGCTAGCCACAGGAACTAAATGAAAGGTAGTAAACTATGTTGAAAGATGTAATTTGATAATGGGTAAGTTTGAAACTCGGGTAAAATTAAATGTATTGCCTTTAGGATATTACGATATTCTCACAGGAATGGATTGGCTTGAGAAACATCAAGTAATTTTAAATTTATTTCAAAAAACTTTTACTTGTTTAAATAAGGAAGGAGAAAGAACTACAGTTGTAGGAATTCCCAAAAATGTATCTGTTAGACAAATTTCATCCCTACAGATGAAAAAGGATGTAAGGAAAGGCTATAAAGTTTTTGATGTTCATGTTATAAATAATAAACAAGTTGATAATGAAAATAAACCAAGATTTGAGGATATCCTAATCCTGCAGGATTTTGTGGATGTATTCCCAGAAGAAATTCCAAGATTTCCTCCTAAACGAGATTTGGAATTTACAATTGAATTAGTACATGGAGCGGTACCTAACTCAAAAGATCCCTATGGAATGAACATATTAGAGCTGAATGAACTTAATTTAAAATTACAAGATTTAATAGACAAACATTACATAAGACCAAGTGTATCCCCTTGGGGAGAAACGATCATTTTTTGTTAAAAAGAAAGACGATACTCTACATCTATGCATAGATTTTCGTCAACTTAATAAAATGACGATTAAGAACAGATATCCTCTGCCCCACATTGACGATCTATTTGATCAAATATGTGAAGCAAAGATATTCTCTAAAATTGATTTAAGTTCTGTTGATCACCAAGTTAGGATTAAAAATGAAGACATCTTTAAAACTGCTTTTCGAACAAGGTATGGGCATTATAAATTTGTGGTTATACCCTTCGGGCTAACCAATGCACCAACAACCTTTATGTGCTTAATGAATAGTATTAGAAGTAAGTATTTAGAAAAATTTGTAGTTGTCTTTATAGACGGCATAATAATTTATTCTAAGACTAAAGAAGAGCATGATGAACACTTAAAAATATTTTTACAAGTGTTAAGAGAACATCAATTATATACTAAGTTTAGTAAATGTGACTTTTACAAGGATAAAATACAATATCTAGGACACGTAATATCCGAAGAGGGGGTATCAGTGGACCCGGATAAAATAAAATCTATTATTTATTTTCATGTTCCTAAGGACATAACTGATGTACGATCCTTCGTGGGAATAATAGGGTACTACAAAAAATTTATTGAAGGGTTTTCAAGAATTGAAAACCCTATAAATTCATTATAGAAGAAGCGTAAGAAATTTAATTGGGACCAGATGTGTGAATATAATTTTAATAAAATAAAATCCTTATTAACTACTCCACTCATCCTGAAGATAGCAAACCAAAACAAGGATTTCGTCGTATGCACTGATGCATGCAACGAAGGATTGGGAAAGGTGCTGACTTAGGTCATAAAATTGCATATGAATCAAGAAAATTAAAAATTCATGAAAAGAACTATGCAACTTATGATCTAGATTTAGTTGCAATAATTCACGCTTTAAAAATGTGGCGTCATCACTTAATAGAAAAAAAATTATGCTAATGTCTGATAACATAAGTTTAAAGTATCTGTTTGATCAGAAAAATCTAAATGCAAGGAAAGATAGATGGATAGCTTTCCTTATCAAATATGATTTTGAGATCAAGCATATTAAATGGAAAGAAAACAAAGTGGCTGATGCCTTGCATAGAAATGCTGTAACTAGTTTTGTGGTTCCCATTAGCAATTATAAAACTTATTTGGAAGATAAATTGAAGGAAGGAATAAGACAGGATCCAGAATATTAGAATTTAAAAGAAAAGATAATTCAGAATACATCTGAAAATGTAAGTACAGATTACAGTTTTAAGGAACACAGCTTAATACTACTTAGAAACATACTGTATGTACCAAATATATCTGAAGTTAAGTTTCTGATTTTAAATGACATTCATAAAAGTCCATATTTTGGACATCCAGGGTATCAGAAAATGATCACTATGCTAAGAAATGAATACTTTCGACCTAGCATGAAAAATGATGTTGCTGAATTTTTAGCTAGGTGTATTGAATGTTAGCAAGTTAAGGATGAACATCAACACCCGGCAGGCCTATTACAACCATTACCAATACAAAATTGGAAGTGGGAAGTCATAAGTATGGATTTTGTAACTGGGCTACCTTGAAAAACCAAAAACATAATGATTCTATAATGGTGGTTGTAGATAATATGAGTAAAACAACACACTTTATTCTTGTTAAAACAACTCAAACAACTGCTAATATTGCTGATATTTTTATGAAATAAATATTTCATCTGCACGGAATACCAAAGGTAATTATTTCCAATCGAGATCCTAAATTTACAGGTAATTTTTAGAAAATTTATTTAAAGGATTAGACACTAAATTAAATTTTAGTACTGCTTACCATCCACAAATGGATGTGCAAACACAAAGAGTTAATCAAGTACTAGAAGATATGCTGTGAATGTATGTTAGTGATTGTCCCAAGAAGTGGAAAGACTATTTACATCTAGTTGAATTTACTTACAACAACCATTATTAGGCCTCACCAAAGATTATTCCTTTTGAAATATTATATGGTAGAAAGTGTAACACTCCAATTACATGGAGTAATCCAGTGGATCGATTGATGTTAGGACCTAACATGTTAAAAGAATTGGAACTAAAAGTGAAACATGTACAAGGCAATTTGAAAACTACTCAAAACAAGAAAAAGAGTCATGTCGATCTTAAAAGAACACTGAAGGAGTTCCAAGTTGGTGAGCATGTGTTTGTTAAGGTTAAACCAAGAAAGAGCTCCTTTAAATTAGGGAGTTGTGGTAAATTCACACCCAGGTATTGTGGACCATTTGAGATATTAGCAAGAGTGGGTCCGATGGATTATCAATTAGCGTTACTGCCTAATCTTAAAGTACACAATGTTTTTCACATATCTATTTTGAAAAAGTATATACATGATGATACTCATGTGTTTGACTGGAATTTGATTTAGGTAGAACCAGAAGGAGATTTTTCGGTAGAACCAGATTGTATTATCAACAAGAGGGAAATTTTTCTCTAGAATCACATCATTGGACAGGTAAAGTTGCAGTGGAAACACCTCAGTCCAGATGAAGTGACTTGGGAGCTGGAGAGCGATATGCGATTGGGATATCCAACTATGTTCAAAGAATACTCAGAATAACTTAACCAACATTGAGGACGATGTTGAGCGTAAGGGGGGGTGTTTGTAACATTCCCAAAACTATAAAATAAAATAAATAAATATTATTTATTTTAACAAAACATTATGTTAAATTTTATTGTAAGGTTTATGACCAAGTGGCTAAAAGATGATTGTAATTGAAGAATTATTTATTTTATTAATTAATAAAAGGAGACATCTATTCAGGGGAGACTGTTAGATGACTGTTCACTACCACTAGGAGGAAGGAGCAGTTGTAGAAGGCTAGTTGACAAGTGGCAGCACTGACATTCACTTTCTAGTTGTTGCATGAGCACAATCCCTAAAAAAATGGTCATGTTCCGTGAGAGGGGGGAACTGATATGGGTGGCTCATTAATTCCAAACTGAACATAATACCTAGGAAATATTATATAAACCATCAAATTGAGCAGGAGGATCACCATTCATTCTGATTTTTCTGAGAGAATGACTTTGTGATTGCTGCAAACTGAAAAGATTAGGCACACAAACAATTTGATGAGGGGATATCTAAAGTGAATTGTTGAGTTAAGTCTGTTGTTGAGCTAAGTTGCAGAAGTCTACCATGTAGCAGAGATTTCCATCCTAGTGGTGCAGTAAGCAAGCTTGGGGGACCTAAGAAAGTTATTTGGATACTTTAGGAAAGGTTGGGTGGAACAATCTCCCTTGGGTATTGGTCCCACTTCTCTGTAAACTTCCAGGTTCTAACTTTCATTTGTTTGTCTGATTATTTATTTCTATTTTAATATACTGCAATATGTTTGGGATATTAGTAATCCAAATTGTTGGAATTTAGTAATGGATAGATGCTGAATTATTTTGGATTTGAAAAACAATTATCCCCTGTATTTTTCCTCTCACCAAAAGTATTGGTGACATACTCCAGTACAGAGGGATATAAAATTATGCTGGATGAGTAGAGTAGATTAAATGAATAATATGTATTATACAGATTCAGAGTATGGGCGTATTACCTTAGTTATAAACTGTCTCTTCTCTAAATTAGGAAGTTTGTAATTGTTTTTAAATACATATCTAAACCCTTAAGTTAAACATTTTATGTTCTTTAACAAAAATAAAGGAAATTGCAGGATATTCTAGTAGCAGTACAAAAATTTGAAATTACTAGATCATATGAGTTTTAATGGGTTCGGATCTTAAACTATCCTAGAAATATCAAGTTGAGGTGATTGACAAACCTTAGAACTTTTGAAGGGATCCAGTTTTATTTGATATTTTGTTCTAGTAATAAGTCACGGTTAGGGTTTTAACCCTATTCCTTTTGTAATTAATATAAAATATAAGGGGCACACATAATTATGTAGAAATGTTTTCATACTCATAAACTAAGAATAGAAACCAGGATATATTAACCCAAAGGAAAACTATGGTTTGTATTAAATCTATTTATACAGTCAATTTTTTTAAAATTTCATGTAAAATAAATAATTTTACCTTGTAAATCAATTCAAGAAAATAAATACTATATCTCTCTCACCCTGTAACTACTTATCGGTCCCTAAAAACCATTTATTATTTATAGAGAGAACTACAAATAGTGGAACAAGGTTATTTAGTTGAAATCAAGCAACAAACTCTAAGTCTACACATTCAATAAATTCCTTTTATTAAAACTTAACACTAAGGGAAAAACTGGAGTCTTTGACCTGGTAAAGTAAATTTCCTAACGAAAGCTACTATTTGGTTTTGGCCAAAGAAGCTTGACAGTTATTAAAAATACTCACTGATTAACTTACATAAGTCTTCTCTTAGATAAAATCCCTTTGCAACTAGTATTGGATCTAAAAGAACAAAACAAAACTTCAGCAGAAGCGTATATCCTATCTCAGTAAACCAAATAATAAAACGGAGGGGCTCGGTCTTGAATTTAAAGAACTGATTTAGTTAAGTCTAATTTAAAACCCTAGTAGGAGTTTACCAAAATAAAGCACATTGTTTGCATAAACTGTCTACGACTTTTACTTACACTAACAAACCTTCAGAACTATTATTTACAGTAAAAGAAGAAAGGCCGTACTCTGTAAAATGATAATTCTAATAGAGATCCTAACTCTTACTTCAATTCATAAAAAAAATTATTACCAGGAACAACACGTTTAAGGAAAAGGATCACGACCACAACATCTGTAAACAAAAAGAATTTTTTTAGTTTATAAAGTAGCTAAACGCCATGCTTTTCCTTATCGATCTTACAAACCCTTTACGGGACTTACAGAACAAAGGAGTACCATTTAAAATACAGAAGTTCGCCAATCTCCATGGGACATTAAATGCATAAACTTAAAACTGTGAAAACACTAAGCAAAAATAGGGTTTGACAGTGGCTTACTAAAAAAAATAACCAACGATAGGTACCATGACCATACTGTGGTTTGTATAAAACTTAAAAGAGAATACCCTCACTGGGTCAGGAAAAGTAGTGTTGGAGACATTTACCCACCATGCACACTTAATTTTTTCAATTTGACCTTGTTAAACCACTATCCTAAGTTTTATTGACTTAATCGGAATTAGATGAGCACACTATGACATCATCATAAGCACACCCATGCCTACCTTTAGTCAAGGAGGCCAACTAAGCCTTCTCCTTCATTTGAGGAGGCTAACTAGAGCAGTATGTGGGTGATCTGAGTCTCATAAATGCACCTAATTGCTAACTGATTGTTACAATTAGTTAAGCTAAGTGGTGAAGGCACCTCCATTCATTATATTGATTATTTTTATCAATATTTAGGAACTGGAGTCAACTAAGGCACCTCCAACCACCTTTGATGACCAGTTTGACTTCAGTTAACCTCATCGGGGTTCATTGGAGTTAATGATGCACTACCACCTGTTAGTTGGTATGTAGTGACATCTGTCTAAGCTACTTTCAGTTAGACTGAGTCATCCATTGCACTATGACTTCAGTTAGGACTTAGTTGAGTCAATCAGGACTTGATTAGTTGGTTAACTAAGTGTGTTTACTATGGATTATAGTTAGTTAAGCTACACCCATTCATTCAATTCGAATGACCTCCTTGGGAATTTGAATTGTCTTGGCATTCATGCACCTTGCATGATCATTTTATTGTGCTACTCATTATTTATTGATTATACAGAGCTGCTACTTCCATTGTAGCACCATTATGCCAATTTTGTGTTTAATTGTCTAAAATCCTATGTGAGACTGTGTTTTAGTCCCTAGATCACTATGACAGATTAATATGGTATCAGAGCTCACAATGGGATGAAGATCAGATCTCTCAAAAACATGGTTTTTGACAGATCTTGCATAAAAAATAAGCTAAAAAATCCAGCACTGCACCAGAAGCCAATGATTACCTCTTAATACCCCAAGTTAAGGAATTGTTGATCAATATTTATTGATAAACTATGTTGGGTGTGATGAAAGCCTAAAATATGTAGGCTATTTGACCTTATGATGTGTTTCCGCCTTTCACACACCTGGGTCATGTGGTATAATTCTTCAAGCCACTTGGTGTGTCTATGGGGGCAAGTCTCGAGTCAAGGCTGTCACCTTGTTCTTGACTCCTCCGTTTAGGCTCAACTCCTAATGAAGCCAAGGGGGGTAGACCCTATTAAGTTACTAAGGATAATTACTTAGTATGGTGATGTTAAACTGAATGAGTTACTTAGGAGTTTGAAATTTAACTATAGACAATCAAAGATGACAAGATACGAGAATGAACACATGAAAGCACAATGCTGAGACACAATATATATATAAAGCAAGAAAATAACCAGTGCCTTAGAATGGATTCAAAAAATAAAATCAATGTACTTGCATGTGCTTGGAGTGAATGTTTTACAATTGCCTCTTGGTATGTTTTAAGTTAAATTTGAGGTGTGATTTGATTAAAATTAGGCAAAGGGGTGGACTCCAGATATACCCGAGAGTACTTGGAGTATGTCCAAAACTAAACCTTCACAGCTACCCGCAAGGAATATGTGGGCTGAATGGAGTCTCTGGGGATATTTTTCATAACGCACCCATTAGGGTGTGACAGAGATCGGCGTCCCGAGGTCACTTTTCAGAAGTTCCCGCTTCCTTTGGGTATTTTGCCACCGTGATGGTTTGATCTAGGTGTTGGATTTTCACCTGATGGTTTGTCAAGGGAGAGTGAGTCCTAATTATACTAGTCACTCAAATGATTTTGATACAGCTTGACTGATCGTATGAACCGCATCCAAGTGCAGAGCATACACACCGGAGTCTTGTCATTTTTAGTAAATTTTAAAATTGGGTGTTCTTGTTAAAAAGAAAATCCTCCAGGAACCTCTTTCGATCCAAGTGGATCTCAATCGGGGAATCAAGGAGGGGTTAATTTTATAATAGCTGAAGAAACAAATTATAGAAAGGAAAATAGATACACAATTTCGGTTTTCTAATTAGTCCTACCACGCATCTCTTTCCCCCTTCGGGTCAATCGGGAAGTCGTGGGGTGAGTATTAAGATTACTTTGAAATATCTAATATGGAAAATGAAATTGATAATGAATCCAATTATACTATCCTACATATTAGAGCTATGCTAGTTTGAAAAGAGATGAACAAAAAGAAAAAAAAAGACACCGATGCAAATCCCCCCAAGGGGGATGGGGAATGGGCTCGAAAGAGCCTATTCAAAAATTATTTTTATTAACAGTGGTTAAAATATCAGAGAACTGATATAATGCTTCTTGATTCTTATACGGAGTGAAATCAAGAGATTACAAAGTGAAAAAATTAAAGGTTTTAGTCAAATGGGAGACACCTGGGGAGATTTGAACGCTCCTAAGGCCACTTTTGAACAACAACTTCATTTATTTTCTGTCAAAACTGATAAAAAATAGCAAGCATATTAGACTAAAATATGCCCAAAAGTGCTCTGAAAGTACCTTTGGGTCAGCTTACTTTTAACCGAAAAAAAACTAAGTTAAGACTAGTTTAAAAAGGTAAAAAGGAACCAAGGAAAGCAGGATTTCCTTGGGATCTTGGCTTGCCTTTTGGGAAGCCAATAAGATGTGCACTTTTGTTGCATAATATTAAATTTTAACGTACAACAAACAGAAATAAAATGCATGCAAGCTACAAATTTTCTTTAAAATTACATGCAAAAAAGGACGATTTCCCTAAAGATAGATCTAGAATGCTTATGAAACCTTTTAAGAGCAAGATCTAGAATATGGGATTTGAGAGGATATATATATGTTCAAATTAATTTTAAGATGATAGATCTAAACAAAATCAAAGCTATGAACAAAGTAACTGGGTGAAAGAGTTGTTTTTTTTTTAAGAAATGAGAAGAAGAGGAGAGAAGGTCGGCTCGTTGCTTGAATGGAGCAAGCTCAAAGGAGGCCCTTTTGTGGAGCACTGAGGGATAGATTCTTGAGCTTATTGGATAAGGAATGGCATCAATCTTGATCCACACCTTTATCCAATCAGGAACCCACAACTAGATAACACAAGCCTACACACACCTCGTGAGATCTGGATAGAGATGTATAAAGCAACGAAAATGAAAGATCATGCAAAAATAATCTTATCTAAGCATATAACTGAAATTTTTGAGCATACATCATATGGATAAACAAGATCAAGCAATCTAACTTGCCTATTTTACACCCTTACTTGATTCAACCGAATCTTTGAAGCTAGAACACAGAAGCGACACAGAAATTGGAAAGAAATTGCAGTTACCACATTAGTAGCATAACACTGAGAATCCACACAATCACATGAACTACACAGCATAGCCTCCAAAGCTTCTTTATTCACAAATGATGTTCAATACACAATTATAATGGCAAGCCCTTCAATCCAGCTCTAACTAGCTTGGAAGAGGCTGTCGTGCTTGGATATATACAAAAACCAGGAGATCTAGCCTGGGGGGGCACAAAGTCCAAGGAGATAAACCAAATATGATAATGGAGAGTCCATCAATGCCTGATCTGTGTCTAACTGAGCCAGATCTGAGTCTCACTGAGTGCAATTGTCAATCGGAGAGCTGATCTGACTGACACCTCAACCTGTTGACTGAAGCATCCACCAAAACTCATCCAGATGAGCCAAAAAATGTTAAGGAGAGAGGGAGGGAGAAATTCCCCATAAAGGATGCTAAAGATCAACTCTGGATCTGATTTAATCACCTCCTCCAGTCAAGGATTTGCTAGATCCAGTCAATCTGGTTCAGATCTGACTGATTTGAATCAAATCGGCTGAGAATCCACTGATCTATGATTTTGGATTTTCTCCATTATTCATCAATTTATTAATTAAAATAATCAATAAATGTTTTTTTGGGGCTTTCTGACCTAAGTGATGGAAAATCACTCAAAACTAGGAAATAGTGGGTCCATGGGTGGTGCTCTTAGCTTGAAAATGAGCACCTACATGACTGAAACTGACTATTCGGCCCACTTTTATTAAAAAATCAATTTTTCCAATTAAACTATTAAAAAATAGCCTAAGTTTTGGAAAAATTAAATTTTAATAAAAAACACTGAAAAAAATAAAAAATTGAAAAATTGAAAAAAACTAGGGGGACTTAGACATGTTCATATGACTCGACCATGATGTCTAGCATGTTTATACATTGACACATAGACTCTAATAACCTCAATAGGCCTAAATGCCAAGCCGACCACCCCAACTTTGGAGGTATGAAGTGAAAAACTCAGAAATTATTAGTCGTTTATTCAACAACCAATAATAACCAAGGGAAAAAACACCCTAGACTGATCGGATTGACAAATAAAGTCTAAGAGACCGAGTCTTTTACAGACACTATCATGCTAGAACATTTATTACAATTCCCCCATGGGGTATGAACATGTGATATAGTACAAGAAGCACTTCCCAAAAGTACTTCCAAAGGTCTTCTGATGTCCGAACAAGTTATCCTTGTTCGGTTCACCAGGCTCACTTGATAAAAAACCACTAAGTACAACTTAGGTGGTAACATTCTAGCTCCAACTATGGGACATGTGCTCGATCTGGTATTTGAGGCAAGGAGAGGATACGAGAACACCAGAATCTCTGGTTTATATACCCTGTAAAAACATCTCAACTTGACAAGAAAAACCTCAGTAGCACAAGTTTTATAAAAAACCAAATGAACCATTAAGCTGATTTATTTAAACAAAATAAATGTAACTAACTAAAAGAAGCAAAGTTTTATATAGCTAAGTATAAAATAGAAATGCATAAAGTAAATGCTCTCTTTTAAAGAGCTTATTTTCCTACTCTAAGCATGATATAAAAAGGGTTAAGTGTAATCAGAAATCCAATGTAACCACCTAAGAATTTTATTAACATAAAAAAATATTTCCTTGTCTTTGGTTACCAGCCAAAGTAAGGATACTTTATTCAAAAAATGAAAACCTGCGTGATGATCCGGAAGGGGCGGGATGGATGGGAAATCATAGGCATGAATAATGTCGTCAAACTTTCTCCCAAACTGGTAAGTGCTTGTGCATGATGCTTCTATCTATGATTGGACAGGGTTGATGTACAAATTGGGATGATGAAGCATATTGACTACACCATCATACTGATCATCAAGGCTTACTGGATGATAATTCACTGTATAAGCCCCAAGCGGCTCCAAGTCATGAGGAAACTCTATATGTGAAGATGATAGTTGAGACTGATATTCTAATAACTGCATCACATCTGTCTTTTCACAACATTGCTTCTCCATGTCTTCATTATTTATACCTTTGTGTGGCTCTGCATGATATGACTCTGAATGATCATATGGATAAACTGCATGCTCCTTTTTCATATCAAAGTTTACCAAGGCCACATGGTCCATGCTCTCTCCTTTAGATATCCCATAGACAGAAAAATCAACAAAACCATCAAAATTTTCCGGTTCATTATTTTCCTCTTTATTCATGTCACAGACTAGATTTTCCATGAATGTCCAGGACTCCTCATCAACATCTTTGTCGGGGATAACAGAGTCTTCGTCACTTGTATCATGCTCCAAGCTATACTTGTCCTCATTTTCATACTCATCTTCTTCAAAGAAAATGTCACAAGGTAGTAAACCTTCCAGACTGTCATCATTATATGGAGAACACATAGGAGTCCCATCATGTATATTACAGTTTTCATCATAAGTTTCACTATAACATTCTGCAATGGTTTCATCCTCAGGCTTGTACTGTTTAGATGGTAACAAAGGGTAGGCCTAGCCTACCATGTATATATGACCAGGCTCACTTGAATTTGTTTCCTGATTACTGACCTTGGGAAGTCCATGTTCCATGACTTGATTTGCAACATAACAAGTGCTTTCTTGGTGGAATTGTTCACAGGGTCTACACCATGGAATTACTTCTTCTACCATGTTACTGAGTCTAACTGGTTTGGAATCCTAGGCTTTTGTTGAGGAAACTTCTTTTGATACATCTGATTTTGCCTAGGCTGAAAGTTCCTAGGTCCATTATTTCTTTCCATTGTGATTATTCTATTGTGCATAAGATTCAATTGTGCAGACTGATCTGCCATAAGTTGGTTTTGACTAGTAACCAAGTCTTTTATCATGTCTGTTACCTTTTCCATGGGATCTTTAGAGGCTCCCTTTTATTTTGAATCAAAGGATTTTCCCTTTTCTTCATTGTATGAAGTGTTTCCCCTAGTGTAACTTGGAATGTTGGATTTGCCTGAAGACTTCATATTCTTTTCTATTTTCTTGGCCAATTCCTGAGTAGTTTTTAGATCGGTTGGCTCTTTGTCCCTTAACTGGTACCTCAAATCACCAGTGAAAGCTTCGATGTAAGATATGAGGATGGAGGCATCCATTGGCTTGATTTCTCTAGGGAGGTCCACAACCACACGCCTGAACTTAGTATTAAATTAATCAATGGTTTCATTCTCCATCTTCTTTATGTTATGGAGGGCAGCAAGTAGATGTCTTGGTTCTTTCTTTTCCCCCCATTTCTTCTTAAAACCCTCTAGGAATTAACTAATAGTTTTATATGAATCATCATCTAGGTCGAAGTACCATTCTTCAGCATCATCTTCCAAGGATAAAGCAAAGAGTGTCATTTTGACATCGTCATGGTCATGGGCAGCATCATTGCAATAACTGACTAGGTGCTTTTCAAACTTTCGAAGGTGAGACTTGGAAGTGATGGCATTATTGCCCTGAAATATGGGGAGCTTCTTGATAGCATCTTTTGGAATGGCATGGGGAGCACCTGCTATCTGAGAAAATTCAATGGGTTTGAATAATTCCGTCATTTCTTGAGATTGGTGAACATGACTCTCTACAAATATGTGATGGATATTTGAGAGGGATTGGTCTCCTAAATCTTCAAGGTTTCTACGAGAAGTATGCCTATTCAATCTTTCCCTAATAAACCTTTTGGGATCAGGGAGAGGATTGAATAATTGTCAGCAGTTTCTTCGAGTAGAAATTCTTGAAGGGATGTTAGACAGTGGAGTCACCAGATGGATCGAGTTTTAATTTTTATGTTTTTTAAAGACTAAATCAATCAAAAGTTTTTATCTTTTAGTTGTTTAGAAAAAAATTAAGCTAAGTCGTACTCGGGAATAAAAATATTTATCCCCAGCAACGGTACCAAAAAATGTTGCCTCCTTTCACACACTTGGGTCACATGGTAGAAATTTTCAAGCCACTCGGTGTGTCCTTGGGGGAAAGTCTCGAGTCAAGGCTCTCACCTTGTTCTTGACTCCTCCGTTTAGGCTCAGCTCCTAACGAAGCCAAGGAGGGTAGACCCTATTAAGTTACCAAGGATAATTACTTAGTATGGTGATGTTAAACTGAATGAGTTGCTTAGGAGTTCGGAATTTAACTACAGACAATCAAAGATGACAAGATACAAGAAAGAACACACGAAAGCACAATGCTGAGACACAATATATATATAAAGCAAGAAAATAACCAGTGCCTTAGAATGGAGTCAAAAAATAAAATCAATGTACTTTCATGTGCTTGGAGTGAATGTTTTGCAATTGCCTCTTGGTACATTTTAAGTTAAATTTGAGGTGTGAGTTGATTAAAATTAGGCGAAGGGGTGGACTCCAGATATACCCAAGAGTACTTGGAGTATGTCCAAAACTAAACCTTCACGGCTACCCGTAAGGATTATGTGGGCTGAATGGAGTGTCTGGGACTATTTTTCATAACACACCCATTAGGGTGTGACAGAGATTAGTGCCCCGAGGTCACTTTTCAGAAGTTCCCACTTCCTTTGGGTATTTTGCCACCGTGATGGTTTGATCTAGGTGTTGGATTTTCACTTGATGGTTTGCCAATTTGGGAGATTGAGTCCTAATTATACTAGTCACTCAAATGCTTTTGATACAGCTTGACTGATTGGATGAACCGAACCCAAGTGCAGAGCATACACACCGAAGTCTTGTCAATTTTAGTATATTTTAAAATTGGGTGTTCTTGTTAAAAAGAAAACCCTCCAGGAACCTCTTTCGATCCAAGTGGATCTCAATAGGGGAATCAAGGAGGGGTTAATTTTATAATATATGAAGAAACAAATGATATAAAATAAAACAGATACACAATTTCGGTTTTCTAATTAGTCCTACCACGCATCTCTTTCCCCTTTCGGGTCAATCGGGAAGTCGTGGGGTGAGTATTAAGATTACTTTGAAATATCTAATATGGAAAATGAAATTGATAATGAATCCAAGTATACTATCCTACAGATTAGAGCTACACTAGTTTGAAAAGAGATGAACAAAAAGCAAAAAAAAAGACACCGATGCAAATCCCCCCAGGGGGGATGGGGAATGGGCTCGAAAGAGCCTATTCAAAAATTATTTTTATTAAAAGTGGTTACAATATTAGAGAACTAATATAATTCTTCTTGATCCTTATATGGAGTGAAATAAAGAGCTTACAAAGTGCGGAAATTAAAGGTTTTAGTCAAATGGGAGACCCCTGGGGGGATTTGAACGCTCCTAAGGCCACTTTCAAACAGCAGATTCCTTTCTTTTTTGTCAAAAATTATAAAAAAAAGCAAGCATATTAGAATAAAATATGCCCAAAAGCACTCTGAAAGTACCTTTGGGTCAGCTTACTTTTAACCAAAAAAAAACTAAGTTAATACTAGTTAAAAAAGGTAAAAAGGAACCAAGGAAAGCAGGATTTCCTTGGGATATTGGCTTTCCTTTTGGGAAGACAATAAGATGTGCACTTTTATTGCATAATATGAAATTTTAACGTACAACAAACAGAAATCAAATGCATGCAAGATACAAATTTTGTTTAAAATTACATGCAAAAAAGGACGATTTCCCTAAAGCTAGATCTAGAATGTTTATCAAACCTTTTAAGAGAAATATCTAGACTATGGGATTTGAGAGGATAGATCTATGTTGAAACTACTTTTAAGATGATAGATCTAAACAAAATCAAATCTATGAACAAAGTAACCGGGTAAAAGAGTTGGTATTTTTTTTAAGAAATGAGAAGAAGAGGAGCGAAGGTCGGCTCGTTGCTTGAATGGAGCAAGCTGAAAGGATGCCCTTTTGTGGAGCACTGAGGGACAGAGTCTTGATATTATTGGATAAGGAATGGTGTCAATCTTGATCCACACCTTCATCCAATTAGGAACCTGCAACTAGATAACACAAGCCTGCACACACCTCGTGAGATCTGGATATAGATGTATAAAGCAACAAAAATGAAAGATCATGCAAAAATAATATTATTTAAGCATATAACTGAAATTTTTGAGCATACATCATATGGATAAACAAGATCAAGCAATCTAACTTGCCTAGTTTACACCCTTACTTGATTCAACCGAATCCTTGAAGCTAGAACACAAAAGCGGTACAGAAATTGGAAAGAAATTGCAGTTACCACATTAGTAGCATAACACTGAGAATACACACAATCACATGCACTACACATCATATCCTCCAAAGCTTCTTTATTCACAAATGATGATCAATACACAATTACAATGGCAAGCCCTTCAATCCAGCTCTAACTAGCTTGGAAGAGGCTGTCATGCTTGGATATATACAAAAACCAGGAGATCCAGCCCAGGGGGGCGCAAATCCCAAGGAGATAAACCAAATATGTTGATGGAGAGTCCATCAATGCCTGATCTGTGTCTAACTGAGCTAGATCTAAGTCTCACTGAGTGCAATTGTCAATCGGAGAGCTGATCTGACTGACACCTCAACCTGTTGACTGAAGCATCCACAAAAACTCATCCAGATGAGCCAAAACATGTTGAGGAGAGAGGGAGAGCGAAATTCCCCATAAAGGATGCTGAAGATCAACTCTAGATCTAATTTGATCACCTCCTTCAGTCAAAGATTTGTTAGATCCAGTCTATCTGGTTCAGATCTGACTGATTTCAATCAAATCGGTTGAGAATCCACTGATCTATGATTTTGGATTTGCTCCATTATTCATCAATTTATTAATTAAAATAATCAATAAATGCTTTTTTGGGGCTTTCTGACCAGAGTGATGGAAAATCACTCAAAAATAGGAAATAGTGGGTCCATGGGTTTACATGGTGCTCTTAGCTTTAAAATGAGCACCTACATGACTGAGACTGACTATTTGGCCCACTTTTATTACAAAATCAATTTTTTCAATTAAACTATTAAAAAATAGCCTAAGTTTTGGAAAAATTAAATTTTAATAAAAAACACTGAAAAAAATAAAAAAATTGAAAAATTGAAAAAACCTAGGGGGACTTAGACATGTTCATATGACTCAACCATGATGTCTAGCATGTTTATACATTGACACATAGACTCTAATAACCTCAATAGGCCTAAATGCCAAGCCGAACACTGCAACTTTGGAGGTATGGAGTGAAAAACTCAGAAATTATCAGTCGTTTATTCAACAACCAATAATAACCAAGGGAAAAAACACCTTGGGCTGATCGGATTGACAAATAAAGTCTAAGAGACCGATTCTTTTACAGACACTATCATGCTAGAACATTTATTACAATTCCCCCATGGGGTATGAACATGTGATATAGTACAACAAGCACTTCCCAGAAGTACTTCCAAAGGTCTTCTGAAGTCCAAAAAAGTTATCCTTGTCCGGTTCACTAGGATCACTTGATAAAAAACCACTAAGTACAACTTAGGTGGTAACACGATGCCCCTTTTGTTATGATTTGTAGGTTTTAACAGGCGAAAGCATTCGCTTCAGCAGTTTGAAATGGCTTCTTCCGTCAAACTCTTGACCCCGTTCAATTTCCATTCATGGAAAAGAGATATGGAAATCCATCTACGTTCTAGAGGACTCTATCATGTTATTATCACTAGTAGAAAATGAGAAATTAATGACTAAAAAAATGACTAAAATAGGCTATAAACGACTATTTTTGAGTCAGTGACTAATAGTAGCAAATTCCCACTATCTTACAACTAGTCGTATTTCACTAGTCATTACTATCTTGACTTAGTATTCATTGATTTAGTCATTTATATACAATGATTTAGTCATTGATAGACAATGCTTTAGTCATTGATAGCCAATGATTTAGTCATTGATTTAGTCATTGTTTTAGTCATTGATAGTTAATGATTTAGTCATTGATTTAGTCATGGATTTAGTCATTGATTTAGTCACTGAGTTAGTCATTGATTTCGTCGCTGATTTAGTCACTGATTGCAACCATTAATGACCAAATATACGACTAAATAAACTACAAGATGTTAACATATTAATGACTAAGCTAAATACGACTAAGATATGGGAAATTAGCTACTAATAGCCGTATATATGCGACTTTAGTCATTTTTGTAGTCACAAATTTATGATAGGGCACGGAAGAATCGAACCACCAACCTCTTGCCTATAATTAGGCAGGCGCTCTACCATGGAGCTAGCACCCTTTAAGAAGTTGTTATTGCTTGACAATGATGATATTTAAACAAATTAATGATAGATATCAATCTACAAACTACATAATTATTACTATTACCACTTACTAGTAACTAGTATTTATGATAAACTAATTCCTAAGAGCCATGTACAATTTTCCTTGTAACTAAAGCTAATAAAAATACCACAAATACTCTTACCAAAGAGATTTAGTGATGAGTACCTCTTCCCATTCTTCATCACTATCATTCTCATAGTCCAAAGAAGAGTCCTTCCTGAAAGGATTTCGAAGCCCAATGCCATCACTGCATCAAAAACAAAGAGTCAGAAACAAAACTTTCCCTCTTATCTACTACAATATTAAGAATCCATGAGCTTCAAGGTGTTTCAGATTTTCCTCATCATGGGATATCAAAATTAAAACACAACCTGTTGCTTTGATAATTAATAAACTTAAAATTATGCAAAGTATATTCACCTTTTCTTTGAGAAGGTTCCATAATAAGCAGGTCTATGGTTGTGATCAAACCGCAAAAGGTTTCTTCTCTTATTGTGAAGCCTATTTTAGCTTTAAATCAAGTGATAAACATTCTAAGAGCCAGGCAGATTCATAAACTTATTGCTAATGGAGACTCGACGATTATCATTTGCAAAATTAGAGACTTGACTCCCTATGCACCGTAATGTCTTGCAAAAATGATCTCTAGACCTAGAATTCAAAGAATTGCAAGTATTTTGACTTGGGGAATTGCAAGTATTCCAAGTATTTAGCATTGAATCATTTACTGTTTCAAAGGTACCATTTTGTATGGAGGAGTTATGCTTTGTGAATCATTATTCCTTGGCTATAAGGGAACCTAATAGTGGATTCAATAATTAAAGAGTCATGTTGCAAATATAAAGAGAAATACCCTGCTCCTACAACATTGCGTCTTTAGAGAAATCTTTAAAGGGTTGTATATTTGGATTCTAGGTGATGATGCTAGTTGATTGAAAGGAGGGACAACTGGTTAAGCATGAATTAAACTTGAAAAACTTGCAAACTATTAGGTATAACAAAATATATATCAGCTCTGTTTTGAGATTTATAGTATCTGAAACAGCTTCCATGATGATTGGACAACAGTTCACAGAGAGTAATAACCATTGATAAGAACTGAACTTTCCTTAGAATGTATGGTCACCTAAAATAAGACTACACTAAAATTTAGATTCTAGTAAGCTTTTGAGATTGACTAAACCTATCGAAAATTTTGGAAAGACTGGTATTCTACAGTGTTCTTATAATGCACAGTTGCATAAAGGCATATTCTTATCAAGATTTATGACTTTCAAAATGAAGGAATTTACTTGACCATGAAATGCACATTTATGATGAAGCAAAGGATAGAGAAAATCATGATGAGGTTCATATTCCCCATTTGAACTGCCTATAAGAAACTATTTCTTCGTAAGGGTAATAAAGCATGTCTCCATCCTGCTTGAGTGGAATGTGAAAGTACCCTACCTTGATTATCTGATTATGAATTAGTTTTAAATTCCAATTCCCTTCAGGCCCTATGGCATGTTTACGCCTTCCACTCTGACTCCCCACGTGGGATGCGTTGCTTCTTCAATGGAATATAAGAGCCTCACTAAGACCTGGGTCTCGTATTTTGGTGTGGAGTTATATTTACAAGTACAAAGTTCAAGGTTCATGAAGAATTGTTCAAAACCTACCATTAGTATAGCATTATAAAACATGGTATGTTTCTACGGGAGGATAGAGGTAGGGCAGAGCAGATGATAAGAGTAAGAGAGGGTCTGACCTAGCTAATTTAAAGAAAAAAAAATCTAAATCTTGGCTGAATTAGAGATTGAATAGTCTCTGAGTAAGGGGTAATGTGTTGGTGAGTGAGTGTAGTGCTAAGGCCTTATATTTCTTTTCTCTTAGGAAACGATTTTGGAAAGTGATGCTGATAAGTCCCCAAGATGGCCAAGGGATATCTAACAATCCTACATGACATTGGTAATGTCCCAGTGCAACTTAGGGACATCCCTTGTGCAATGTTAGATCTTGAAAGATAGGCTCATTTGAAAATTGTTATCTCTTGTATTTAGATCCATAAAAATAAGTCTATATCCATAGATAACAAACTTGGAAAAATACAAAGGCTTAAAATGGCTGGATAAAAGGAAACAAAAGCTGTAAATGCCATATTAGGAAGAGGTAAAACACAATTATTAAAATAAAATTACTAATATCCAACAACAAAAGAAGACAAAACTCACAGTTGGCCTCTGAAGGAACCAAAAATGTGCTTCCCTCTGAAGTACTCTGAAATCCTTGCACCTTTGGGACATAAGAATTATTAGATAGTCCATTAATATTCAACAGTTGATGTCCATTTGTGCTTTCCAAAACATCTTGTCCATTTTCCCACTCCCTATGCAATTGCTTAGACGATGCCAAATTGGGAGTGGAATAATGGCTTGATCTTTCTACAGAACCTTCTAACCTTGCAAATAAAAATCTTAACTGCTTGCTCTTCTGAGACTTCCATGAACTTGATATTTCCTTTGACAGCCCATTGCATTCATCATTCTCAACAAGGAGCAAATTTGCTAACTTGTGAGGACTATTTAATACACTATCATCTGAATCAAAATTCAAAGACAATATGTTTGAAATTATACTGTTTTCTCCAACATCTAAGCCATTCATATAAACGTTTGGAAGGATATTACACACCAGATTCTCCAAGAATTCTAGCTTTCCAGAACTGGCATTAGAATCTCTAGCAATTTCTACTTTCTCAGGAATTTGAAAACCAGTACTTGTACTTCTATCGGTTGCATCTAACATAGACTCATTTTCAAAATTTTGGATAGAGCTTGTACTAGTATTTCCAGCTTCTGAAATTGATCTTTCCTCTAACATAGGCTCATTTTCACAATTTTGGATAGAACCTGCACTAGTCTTTTCAGCAGTTGAAACTAATCTTTCCTCTGCTTTATGATCAATAACTCCAAAGCTGTCACCGTCACCATTAAGGGTGCAAGTATTTACATACTTTTGATGAAGAGAACAATCTTTAGAACTATAATCATCCACTAAAAATTGGACTTTTTCCATAAAGGGAGGCACCTATGCTTCTGATGAAATAGCTTTAGAGCAACATTCACCATATGGTTCTACAAAGTGTTCTTCATAATTGTTTTGATACCTATCATCAAATGGAGACCTTTGTAGAAAATTCTCAACATGGTTTCCTGAAAGCATTCTACTACTTTTATTTAGAACAAAAAAATTCACTTCACTGTTGCTTTGAACAATAGAGTTGCTTTGAGGGATAGATATTGGAAAGCTATCTTTAGAAAGTCCAATACAGACAATACCAGATGACACTGAAGCTGCATCTGTTCTTTCACTTCTTGTTGTTTCAATGTGCTCACTGCCCAACTTAGATGAACCCTTGTGTGTGTAGAGGATGAATTCTTCAATAGAATTTTAAAACCTTCATGACTCCTACATTTCATAGTAGGATCAACTAAACTGGCATTCTTTCCATGGAAAGCTTCCCCAGCGGTATTTACATGTGAATTTGATTTTATATCTGTTCCACTCATTGCATTAGGTTTGGTATCAATATGTTTTTTAGATATAAACGTTGATGACTGCCCACCCTTATTGACCAACAACTTGCCATGATCAAAACTCAACCCTGATGCCGCAACTTCCGCCACCAAGGCAAGGAGATTTAATGTTGGAGACACTGAAATTGAATGAGATGAACTTGGTTTAGGATTAGATGAGCCATGAATAGCTGGGATCCTCATACTAAATGATTTTTCCTGTGCAGCATAGGAGCCCTTGCAACAACCATTAATGTCTCAATATTCAGTAAGATATGTAATATTCCACCACAAACTCCTAAATCATATGGAAGCTTATGTTCACTAAACTTAATGTGTAATGTTACTCTGCACCAATCCAGGGGGGTGCTGGAAAACTAAACAAATATTCCATGAAAAGAAATATATTTCATACCAAGATGCACTAGATGGCAATGCAACTGATCTTCCAGCAGCTCCACTAGCAAGGGAAGTCTCAGCATTACCTCCTGTGTTCTAGTTTCACATGGAAATATGAATAGGTATATATTATTAGGAAATGAAAATGAAGCCATGTATAAAGAATCTAGAAGACAATCACTGAAGTAAAACATAAGCTGTCTAAAGAAAATACACATTAGCTTCTATACTAATGATTATTTAGGACTGAATTAGAAGCTATTAAATAATCTAATATGGAAGCATAGAAAAAGCTGTCTACACAGATATCAATAACAAATGCTAAAGATAATTGGACGGAAGTACAATATACTAAAATCCTAAAGTCACTTACAGGAGCCAGTGGTTTGCTCAATTTACTTGAAGAAGCTGATCCAAGAAAGGAAACCTCTGCCATTGGTGGAGGTAAAAAAGGACCTCAGTGTTGCTGTGAAGGATTTGTAACATCATGGAACTTTTGAGTTTTGCTGCTAGAAAAATAGGACATAGAAAATAAAAAATCATAAAAGCTAAATGTGAAATATTTTTTAAAACAATTTAGCCCAATAAAGAAAACTTTCTAAATTAATTAAATGCTAGAACATAATTATAGGGGATTAAAGCAGCAAACTTGTTCATATCACCCATTTACTTTTGCTAGATAACACATCGATTTTCAGTCAATAGTTCTTTTAGGGAGCTGGAAAAGCTTAAGGGGCTTCTGGACCTCTATTGCAAGACTACAGGAATGGTAATAAATATGAATAAGTCTTCAGAAATGTAAAGTTGATTGGCAGAGTAATTTAAAGACCGAACCAAAATCATATTTCCCATTAATTATTTCAAGAAGTCAAATAGCTGGGTTTCTTCTTGAAACCATATGATTGACATTTAAATTTTGGCCGTAACTGTCCCGTGGTTCGTATATTAACCTTCATTAATCTATTATAGAGAAAATAGAGGAGTATTGGATGTCTATAGCACAACGACCAAAAGGAATCTTAACCAAATCAGAAAGAAGTGTTTCAACATCCTTCACATAGGAGGGAGTGCTAAGAAATTCCACTAGTTATAAATGGAACAGGGTATCCAATTCCAAGTAAGCTGGGAATGGGGTTTAAAACACATAAAACACTTTAGCTCAAAATTTGCAACCAAAAGCCTTTAGATATTTCTTTATAATGATGGACACTGAGGTCAAGTTATGAAATCCAAACAATTAAGAGATGCATCCATGGAATATTGGCTTAAAAAAAACACTCACAGGATGCGTCCGTTACAAGGAAATCCTTTGGTAAAGTTTTCCCCTTGGTGGGTAAATAAATGAGGGAACTGAGGAAAATTCAGAATTGGAAAGGACCCATGGATTAGGATTGAAGGAAATTTCAAATTTCAGAGGCTCTACTAGATAGTTTACATGCTCAGTGGTCTATACTGTCATAGAGAGGCGGACTCGCAATTGGAAAGAAATGCCTAGCCTTGAGGATGGTTGACAGTAGATGGTCTTAAATTTACAAGGTGAGCTAGAGGAATGAGACGATTACATTGACTTGCCCAATCATCAAGGATTCAAGAATTTAAATTGTTCAAGGATCAAGGGAATAAGGAAATGCACTCCGTGGGTCAAAATAGGTTATGCTACCAAAATGGAGGAACTCATGCAAGATAGAGAATCCTGGAGGAAAGTTGTTTGGAAACTATTCATCCCTTTAGAAAAAAAAACACTAATGTGCTTGGTACTGGCTAATAAAGTACTACCAGTGGGAAAATGAGAGATTGGTGTAGACAAGGGTGATGTATCATATGCAAATGCAATGCTGAGTCTGTGGATCACTTATTCATCTTATGCACCTTCTCCATATTTGTATGACTTGACGTGTCACAGGTTACAGGGGACAGATCAATGTTGATGTATTTGTAACTTCGGAATGTATTCATCTATGTATCTTATGTATTGTAACCCGATGTTTATTCCAGGATGTATCTATTATGTAATTGAGTCATGTTGTCATGCCCCGATGTTCCGATCGGGAGAATCAATAATGTAAACAAGTCATGTCAAGTCATAGTGGGTAACCCTCTGATTGTGTAAGGGTTAAAGTCCCTGCAATTCTGGGGCACTAGGGTTATTAGACTCTCAAAGTAGAGGTCGGCCCTAGTATAGTTTAGTCATGCTGGGATTAGTATAAATAGAGATCTGGGATCTCTATTTAGCACACATCAATCATTCACTCAAGTGTAGCACATAGTTGAGGAAGGAAAGACACTGGGACTACACAAGAAGAAGACTACTACTGTCGGGAGTGCATCTTACTGTTTTGGGTTCTTACATCTTGTGCTGATTCTATCTCTGAGGGAGTTGTGGGGTTTTCTCCATTTATGGTTTCCCTGATCAAAACACTATGTTCATTGTCTCTTGTGTTTGATTGATGTACTTGTTATTCTCTCAGTAAAGATCCTAACATAATGCTAGCTTAATGTTGAAAATCTAACATGGTATCAGAGCTAACCTGAGAAGAAGACACTGTGCAACTGCGGGAACTAGGGATTCCTTGTTTGTGGATCTTCCTTCACAGATTTTCAGCAAAACTAAGGTGGAACAACTCTCCTCCTTAGGACGCATCTTTCTGTCGAAGTGGAATCCAATTCTGAGGTTTTTCAATTTTGGACCTGTCACTACTGTCGAAAATTAGGGTTTTTCACAGAAGAGGAATTTTTCAGTGAGCCCAGGCCTGGATTGATATCCTCCCCAAAATCAAAGTTAGGGACAAATTTCAAGGCATTTGGGTGGACAGAACTCCAGAAAAGCAAAACCCTAATTTTCTCTTGAACCAGCTCTACAGGATTTCAGCTCAAGTTTCAGATCCGACATCTTGAACCTGGTAAGATCTAAAATATTTTGTATTTCCATTTGAGGTTCTCATTTAAGATGTCTCATCATACCAAGCTTGATGAAAAGCTTGAGGGAGCTGAAAACTTCCGAGCCTGGAAGTATAGGATCTCCTTGGTCCTGGAAGAAAATGAATTAGACTCCTACATCCATGAGGAGGTTCCAGTTCTAGAGGGAGATGAGGCAAAGGCCTTACATAAGAAGAATATGGTTATGGCAAAGAGGATCATTGCTGATTCTATCGAGGATCACCTTATCCCACAGGTGTCCTCTCTCAAGACACCTAAAGCTATGTTTAATGCCCTAAACAAATTGTTTGAAGGAAAGAACATCAATCGAAAGATGACCTTGAGAAACCAACTGAAGAATGTGAAGATTCAAAATGCAGAAAAAATCCAGTCTTACTTCACAAGAGTTTCCTGAATCAAAGAGCAACTAGAAGCAGTTGATGAAGAAGTGGAAAATGCAGAGATTGTAACGACTACATTGAATGGCCTTCCTAGGTCATGGGATTCTTTCATCCAAGGAATCTGTGCTAGGAAGAAGTTAGTCAATTTCAGCAGACTATGGGAAGAGTGCTCTCAAGAAGAAGCTCGGATAGCAGGTTGAGAAGAGAAGATGGGAAGTGAAGACCAAGCTCTCATAGTACACTCCAAGTCTCACTCCAAGTCAATCAAAAGAAGACCTCATGGCTCTAGAGGTAAGCACTCTCACAGAGATAATAATAGAAGAGATGTATCTAGGATTATATGCTATACTTGTGATGAAGCAGGACACTATGCAAGGAATTGTCCTAACAAACAGAAGATAGTAAATAAGAGCAACAAAAGAAGACATCATGCTCATGCTACAGAGGATGATGAACCATCTAGAAAGAGATCCAGATATGAAAGTGAATATTCTTCAAGGGAGGATGAATATGTTATGATATCAGCTCTCACAGGTAACATTACTCATGGGAGTGATGATTGGCTTATAGACAGTGGGGCTTCCAAACATATGACTGGATTCAAGGAATCCTTTGTAAGACTGTCAGAACATGAATCACCTCACAAGGTAAAGCTAGGAGATGACTACCAATATCCAATAAAAGGTAGTGGGGAATCTTCATATAAGTTAGAATCTGGAAAATATATAACAATGAAAGAAGTATTGTTTGTGCTAGGACTCAAGAAGAACCTCCTCTCCATATCAGCATTAGATGCAAAAGGAATGCGGGTTGCATTCATAGATGGTCAAGTCATCATGTGGCAAAAAGGAAAGACTATCGATGATGTGGTAGTAATTGGAGAACAAGAAGGATGATTATACAAACTGAAAGGCCATCTAGAACAAGCCTTGGTCCATGACACAGTAGATCCAAGTGAACTTTGGCATACAAGGCTTGCACATGTGCGTTACAGAACACTACCTATCGCAAAAAAAGCTGTCGAAGGTCTTCCAGAAATTCAAGCAAAACATGATGGGGTCTGCAAAGGATGTGCGAAAGGAAAGAATACAAAGAATACATTTCCAAGCAGTGAAAGCAAAGCAAAAGGAATCTTGGAAATCATCCACTCCGATGTATGCGGTCCTATGTCATCAAACTCTCTAAGCGGGTATGTATACTATGTTTCTTTTATTGATGACTTTTCTAGGAATACATGGGTTTACTTTATGAAGAACAAAGATGAAGTATTCAGCAAGTTTAAAGAATTCAAATCCTTGATCGAAAACCATACTGAAAAGAAGATCAAGACCATCCGATCAGATAATGGTGGAGAAATCACTTCAAATGAATTCAAAGAGCTATGCAAAGAATCAGGGATTAAGAGGGAGTTGTCCACTCCTTATAATCCACAATAGAATGGGGTTGCAGAATGGAAGAATAGAACTATTATGGAGGCTACAAAAGAAATGCTTCATGATCAAGACCTTCCTATGCATCTTTGGGCAGAAGATGCTAGAACAGCGGTGTATGTACAGAACCGTACTCCACATAGAGTACTCAAGAACAAGACTCCTGAAGAAGTCTTCTCTGGCAAGAAACCAGAATTCAGCCATCTCAGAATATTTGGCTGTCCTGTGTACATCCACATTCCAAAAGAGAAGAGGACTAAATTAGATCCTTCAGGAAAGAAGGGTATATTTGTGGAATACTCTAAAAGCTCGAAGGCTTACAGAATATATTTCCCGGGATATAAGAAGATTGAAATCAGCAAGGATGTGACATTTGATGAAGATACAGCTTACAACAAATCCAGAAAGAGACCTGCTAAAGAATTTGAAGAAGCAGAAGCACACAGAATCCATGATACAACTATGAATGAAGAAACTCGAGAAGAAGACTGAGAATTTCAAGAACCACAAAGACCTGTAGATCCACCTCTGGAGAAGAATCCTCATAAGAGGAAACCTACTTGGGTACGATAACTTATCTAAGGTGTGGAAAGATATGGGACTCCAGAAGAGAATCACAGAGAAAGAAAGAGGACCAGATCCAATTCCGGGTATGTAGCTTTACTATGTAATTTCATTGATAAAGAACCTTCCAGTTATGAAGAAGTGGCAGAACAGAAAGAATGGAAGGATGCTATGATCGAAGAGTACCAATCGATCATGAAGAATGATGTTTGGGATGTTGTCCCAAGACTAGACAAGAAGTCAGTTGTAACTTCCAAATGGATCTACAAGATCAAACATGCTGCAGATGGTAGCATTGAAAAGTATAAGGCGAGATTTGTAGCTCGAGGTTTCTCTCAGAAAGAGGGAATAGACTATGAAGAGACCTTTGCACCTGTAGCCAAATACACTTCCATCAAATCAATACTTGCTCTGGCTACAGTAATGAAATGGAAGATACACCAGATGGATGTCAAGACTGCTTTCTTGAATGGTGTAGTGGAAGAGGAAGTGTATGTAGAATAGCCACTCGGTTTTGAGACACATGACAGGGAGTCTCATGTATGCAGATTGAAGAAATCCTTGTACGGCTTGAAACAGGAACCCAGGACATGGTACGAAAGAATTGATAGCTTTCTATCCATTTTGGGCTTTACCAAGAGTAAAGCAGATTCCAACCTTTACTACAAGGTTGAAGATGGCAACCCAGTGATGCTTCTACTATATGTAGATGATCTGTTCGTGACAGGAATGGATGGGTTGATTACTGATACGAAGAGAAATCTTGCAGCCGAGTACGAGATGAAGGACTTGGGTATGATGCATTACTTTCTAGGTATGGAGGTGTGGCAGAGTGCAGTTGGAATATTCCTTGGACAAGGGAAGTATGCAGTAGAGATCATGAAGAGGTTTAGGATGATGGACTGCAAGACTATGGCCACACCTATGGCATTAAACCTGAAGCCATTGAATGATGCTTCTTTAGAGTCAGTTGATTCCATGATGTATCGTTAAATGATTGGATCATTGATGTACCTGACGAACACAAGGCCAGACATTTGCTTTGCTTTGAACACCTTGAGCCAGTTCTTGTCAGATCCGAGAAATGTTCACTTGATTGCTGCAAAGCATGTTCTGAGGTACCTGAGGGGTACAATTGATTATGGGATCAAGTAAGATGCGAATCAAAATATTAAACTGGAGGGTTATGTTGATTCAGATTGGGTAGGTAGTGCCATCGATAGGAAGAGCACTTCAGGATGTTGCTTCAGTATGGGATCAGGTGTGATCTCTTGGTTTAGCAGGAAGCAATCCTGTGTGGCACTGAGTACAGCTGAAGCAGAGTATGTCGCAGCTTGTTCAGCTAGTTATGAGGTAGTATGGCTGAGGAAGATACTATCTGATTTATTTGATATCCAGATGGATGCTACTTGTATACATTGTGACAACCAGAGTTGCGTGAAGTTGTCAGAGAATCCAGTGTTCCATGACAAGTCGAAGCATATCGAGATCAAGTATCACTATATCAGGGATATTGTGTAGGGAGGAGCAGTGAAGCTCCAATATGCTGCGATGGAGGAACAGATAGCTGATGTATTGATGAAGACATTAGCCAGAGTGAAGTTCGAGTACTTCAAGGAGAATCTTGGTGTTCTCCACATCGAGGTTTCCTCCAAGGGAAAGTGATGAGTACCAAATCCATTCTGATGAGTAGGTCAGATGTAAGGGCTGAGCCATTCTGTCATGGTGAGAGGATTCAGTTCCTTCCATGTCAGATATGAGTGCTGGCCGTTCTGTCGAGTAGGATAGATGTAAGGGCAACTGCCACTCTTAGGGAGAGTGGAGGCACCTGGTCAGTTACCAGGTAGCTTAGTCTGGGATCGGGGGCCTTTCTAATGAGGGTGGAGGATTTGGTTCCTTCCAGGTTAGATGTGAGTGCATGCCATTCCGTCATGGTGAGAGGATTAAGTTCCTTCCATGGCTGATGTAAGTGTGGGCCATTCCGTCATGGTGAGAGGATTAAGTTCCTTCCATGGCCGATGTAAGTGTGGGCCATTCCGTCATGGTGAGAGGATTAAGTTCCTTCCATGGCCAATGTAAGTGCAGGACATTCTTTCATGGTGAGAGGATTAAGTTCCTTCCATGTCAGATGTAAGGGTAGGCCACTCTATCATGGTGAGAGGATTCAGTTCCTTCCATGACAGATGTGAGTGCGGGGCCTTTCGGATGTGATTGTAGTTTACTACATGATCATATGTGAGTGCTGGGTGTGCATTTTTGATGAGTGGTTCAGATGTAAGTGTTGGGCGTGCCTTTCTGACGAGTAGGTCAGATATAAGTGTTGGGCGAAGACCTACTTGTTGGCTAGGCCTACAACCAGCATGAAAGAAGGCTGGCTCTGTAGAACTTCCTATGACGAGATAGTACGCACATGATGATGACTAGGTGAGATCCAGATCAAGCTATGATCTAGATCCAGTTATGATGACTCCGAGAGATCCAGATCGAGTAATGATCCAGATCTAGCAGTGATGATCCAGATCGAGAGATGATCTAGATCCAGTGATGATGTCCCATGATGATCCAGATCGAGAGATGATCCAGATTCGAAAGATGACAATGAATTGAAGATGAAGGTGACTTGAAGACTCAAAAGACTCGATATGCAGATGACGAGATGATCTAGTTGATACAGAGAAGAAGACTAGTGCTGAAAATTGTGTCGAAAGAATACCTTCCTAGTTAAGCCGGAGTGTTGATGTATTTGTGACTTTGGAATGTATTCATCTATGTATCTTATGTATTGTAACCTGATGTTTATTCCGGGATGTATCTATTATGTAATTGAGTCATGTTGTCATGCCCCGATGTTCCGATCGAGAGAATCAATAATGTAAACAAGTCATGTCAAGTCATAGTGGGTAACCCTCCGATTGTGTAAGGGTTAAAGTCCCCGCAGTTCCGGGGCACTAGGGTTATTAGAATCTCCAAGTAGAGGTCAGCCCTAGTAGGGTTTAGTCATGCTGGGATTATTATAAATAGAGATCTGGGATCTCTATTTAGCACACATCACTCACTCACTCAAGTGTAGCGCATAGTTGAGGAAGGAAAAACACTGGGACTAGACAAGAAGAAGACTACTGTTGTCGGGAGTGCATATTACTATTTTGGGTTCTTACATATTGTGCTGATTCTATCTCTGAGGAAGTTGTGGGGTTTTCTCCCTTTATGGCTTCCCCGATCAAAACACTATGTTCATTGTCTCTTGTGTTTGATTGTTGTACTTGTTATTCTCTCAGTAAAGATCCTAACATAATGCTAGCTTAATGTTGAAAAACTAACAATCAAGATGATATATATCTGCATAGCTTGGTAGATTGTCTAGGACTGGATTGGTGACAAAACTGTAGCAATTTTTTAGGCTCCCATGTTTTGCTTATATATGATATATGGATGTCAATAAATTTGATGATCTTCCCGGAACAGGTCTTCATAGTTTCCCAGGTAGCACACAGGATTAGAGAGGTAATGGAATGAAAAATGATTCTAAAATAAAAACCTTCCAGCTGTTCACTAATGCATTATATTGATAAATAAAATCCTAGGTCTTTTCAAGAGAGCATGAAAAGGAGTATCAGGTATTTATGGAGTTGGTGTTTTTTTTTTTCGAGTCCTCTTTTCATTTGTTGCTACTCTATGAGGCTAGTAAAGGGGAAAGCATGGAAGAAGTCTACATTTAGATTGTGGAAAACAACTGAGAATGGAGGAATTAAACAATTTCAAGGTTATGGAGAGTCAAATTTTATCATAGATTGGGATAATCATTTGTCCAGCATCGAGAATATGGGCCTGCATGAACCAAGTTCAGCAGGTCAAAAAATGTTTTGAAAGCATAATAATAATCCCTTTTCGACACATTTACCAAGTTTTCAACTCAATGGTAGACAAGCTTTCTAAATATACTTTGTTGTTACAGAAGGGTACCTAAACCAAACAAGAATTTAGAAAAGTCACTCTCCCATCCGATTCAGAAAAGACTTGTACTAACAACTCTTCTTTTTATTTGTTGCTAAACTATGAGGCTAGTAAAGGGGCAAGCAGGGTAGAAGTCTACATTCAGACTATGGAAAACAGCTGAGAATGGAGGTATTAAAAAATTTCAAGGTTATGGATATTCAAAGTTTATCATAGATTGGGCTAATTATCTGTCCAGCATTGAGAATCTGGGCCTGCATGAACCAAGTTCAAGAGGTCAAAAATTGTTTTGAAACCATAATAATAATCCTTTTTCGACACATTTGCCAAGATTTCAACTCAATGGCAGAAAATATTTCTAAATATACTTTGTTGTTACAGAAGGGTACCTAAACCAAACAAGAATTTAGAAAGGTCACTTCCTATCTGATTCAGAAAAGACTTGTACTAACAACCACTTAATGTCAGATTAGCTCGGAGTCATAGCTGAGGGATGTAGACACTGGTTATGCTCGTCTTGTTGTATTGCTGGTTTAGATATTAGGACTCTTTTGATGATTATGTATTGATGACAAATTGAGTATCCTAGAGAATACATAAGGAAGACTTTTAGTAGTTTTCTTAAATTTCTTTGTTTTTTAATGATGGACAACAAAACAGTATCCAGCACACTTGAGTCCTCGCAAGACTAGTCAAATGTATATTTTTATTTATTCCTTGGGAATATCAAATATAGTGATTTTAAAACACATATCAGAGAACAAAGAAATCATGGATCTGATATAAATCTTGACCCTTCATTGAAGTTTCATGATCTTAATCAACAATCGTATTTTCATTTAAACAAAAAAACATGTGTATTCATTCACCTATTTGTCTTAACAAGCAATAAACTTGCATAAATTTAGCAGATCCTATTTTTAGCTACAAGGTTCCCCTGTACAATATCTCTATTTGGTATAAGATACACAAAAATATTAGTCATCTTATCATTTGATTATGCAACTTGAGGGTAAAAAGGAAATAACTTCCATAAATAAACAAGTGCATATGTGAGAGCTCCCACATTTACTACGATATTTCATAGATGATTTGGCCCTGCTTATTTAGTACTTACTACAAGATAATGGATAATCAAGGCCTTAACTACCTCGTCAGACTATTGTAAAGTTAGTAAGTGCTAAGTATGAAGAGGAAATTGAACCAACGACATAAATCCATTATTATCAGTTATCTTATGAAGTGCCAAGAATTAAGAGGAAACTAAACCAGGGATATAAATCCATTATTATCAGCTATCTTATGAACAACTAAAAATGGAATCACCTTTCAGGGCTCGTTGATAGATATGGCATATGATTTGCATATATCAAGAACAACTTTGGAATGTAGTAGATTTTTGTTTTTTGGTTAGAATTTTAAATCTAAGCGATACTTGGATAATGGAAAATTGGAAATCAGTTTTTAGAATGGCAAAAAAGGTCTTTCATTAAGTAGGAGCTATCCCATAAGTACAACTTTCATTCATTTTACTCTGTTAAAAGGAAAAGTATAGGTTACATTTGTCTTTTAGGAGTATCTGCAACCCAGGAATACCAAACTCCTTATCCAGTGAAGGCAATCTCTCTAAATACTTCTCGGTAGGGTTTTTTTTTCATACTTTGTCTAACTTTGCAAATATATGAACAGTGTCTTGAATGTTCTACATCGCTAAATAAATATTATATGTCTGGAACGTTAGCTCCGTAACTTAGCAGCGTTCCTATTGCATATACATCTATTTTAATTGACAACAATAAAGTTATACAATGTTAATTCCATTCCCCCGATATCTCTTTCTATGATGGATCTAGTACCAATAATATATATATGCAAAATCCTTTTCCATGATGGATCTAGTACTAGTCAAGTTTATAAGCAAATAAAAAGGAAAAAAAAGTTCTAATAAGATACCAGAATCAACTACAGTTCGATATTAATGTGCACATCTCAAATGCAAGTCCAAGAATCTCTTGTGCCAGATAGACACAATCATTATGCACAATCACAACAGCTTGGCATAGGGTGTTGAGCTCCTTAGCTAGCTTCAAACACACCAAAGACCATTCAAAAAAGTTAAACGAAAGCATCCCAAGATTATAAAATGGCATACAACATTATTATCATAAACAATTACATTCTTATGTTATGTTTAAATAACGTTAATCTAAACTCTTACTTCCTGACATTGATACCTTTTATAGATTTGACTAAATATAGATATTAGGAACAACAAATCAATCTATTACAACCGATTGTAGTATCTACTGACACTGGATTGCTGAATCATTTTCATATTTGATATTTAAATATTGTGCATCCTTACAAAATATCAAATACTATTATAATCTGCAAATTAAATGAAATGTGTTGATACACACAGATATGGAGCAAGGACTATACAAAGTTCAAACAAAATTCTAGACACAATCATAGGCCTAACCTGCTCACAGAACAGAATTGTATCTTAAACTCTGAATGGATTTTACACACATCCCATTACTAATGGAAGGGCTCTGCACTTACATCCACCCAGTAAGGGAACACATCCCATCACTGATGGAAGGGACATGCACTTACATCCACCTAGTGATGGAACACATCCCATTACTGATGGAAGGGCTCTGCACTTACATCCACCCAGTGAGGGAACACACCCCATTACTGATGGAAGGGCTCTGCACTTACATCCACCCAGTGAGGGAACACATCCCATTATTGATGGAAGGGCTCTGCACTCATATCTGATCATGAGGGAACACATCCCAACAATCATATCAGAATGGTTCCCAGTCCTTGACTAAGCTACCTGGTAACTAACCAAGTGCCTCCATTCTCCTAGAGAATGGAAGTTGCCCTTACATCCGACCTGCTCGTCATAATGGCCAACACTCACATCTAATATGGGAGGAACTTAATCCTTTAGCGATGATAGAATGGTTCATCCCTTACATCTGATCAAGTGGGAACACATCCCTTTGTCACATCAGAATGGATTCTCAGTCCTAGAATGAGTTTTCCTCGTAACTGACCAGGTGCCTCCATTCCTAGAATGGCAGTTGCCCTTACATCTATCCTATTCAACAGAATATCCAGCACTCATATCTGACATGGAAGGAACCAATCCTCTCACCACGAAAGAATGGCTCAGCCCTTACATCTGACCATGGAAGGAACCAATCCTCTCACCATGTCAGAATGGCTATGGGTCTCATCACTTTCTCTTGGAGGAAACCTCGATCTGGAGAACACCAAGATTCTCCCTGAAGTACTCGAACTTTAGCTTAGCCAATGGCTTCATCAATACATCAGCTATATATTCCTATGTCGCAACATACTTGAGCTTCACTACTCCCCTCTACACCATATCCCTGATATAGTGATACTTGATCTCGATATGCTCTGACTTGTCATGGAACACTGGATTCTCTGACAACTTCATACAACTCTGGTTGTCACAATGTATACAAGTAGCATCCAACTGGAGATCAAATAAATCAGATAGTAACTTCCTCAGCCATACTGCCTAACAACTAGCTGAACAAGATGCGACATACTCTACTTCAGATTTACTCAGTGCCACATAGGATTGCTTCCTGCTAAACCAAGAGATCACACCTGATCCCATACTGAAGCAACATCCTGAAGTGCTCTTCCTATTGATGGCACTACCTGCCCAATATGAATCAACATAACCCTCGAGGTTAATCTTCTGATTCACATCGTACTTGAGCCCATAATCTACTATACCCTTTAGGTACCTCAGAATATGCTTTGCAACAATCAAGTGAACATGTCTCGGATCTGTCAGGAATTGGATCAAGGTGTTCATAGTAAATCAAATATCTTCTCTCATGTTCGTCAGGTACATCAAGGACCCAATCATCTAATGATGCATTGTAGCATCAACCGACTTTGATGAAGCATCGTTCAAGAGCTTCAGGTTCGATGCCATAGGTGTGGCCATAGCCTTGCAGTACATCATCCCAAACCTCTTTAGGATATCTAATGCATGCTTCCCTTGTCCAAGGAAGATTCCATCTATACTCTACCACACCTCCATACTTAGAAAGTAATGCATCATCCCCAAGTCCTTCATTTCAAACTCAGCAGCAAGCTTTCTCTTTGTATCAGCAATCAACCCATCCGTACCTGTCACAAATAGATCATATACATATAGTAGAAGAATCACTGGGTTTCCATATTCAACCTTGTAGTAAAGGTTGGAATCTTCTTTACTCTTGGTAAAGGCCAAACTAGATAGAAAGCTGTCAATTCTTCCGTACCAGGTCCTGGGTGCCTATTTCAAACCGTACAGGGCTTTCTTCAATCTGCACACATGAGACTCTCTGTCATGAGTCTCAAAACTGAGTGGCTGCTCTACATACACTTCCTCTTCTACTACACCATTGAAGAAAGCAGTCTTGACATCCATCTGGTATATATTCCATTTCATCACTGCAGCCAGAGAAAGTAACGATCTGATGGAAGTGTATCTAGCTATAGGAGCAAAGGTTTCTTCATAATCTATTCCTTCTTTCTGAGAGAAACCACGAGCCAGAAATATTGGTTTATATTTTTCAATGCTACCGTTTGCAGCATGTTTGATCTTGTATATCCATTTGGAAGTTACAATTGACTTCCCATCTGGTCTTGGGACAACATCCCAAACATCATTCTTCATGATCGATTGATACTCTTCGATCATAGCATCCTTCCATTCTTTTAGTTTTTCCACTTCTTCATAACTGGAAGGTTCTTTGTCAATGAAATCACATAGTAAAGCTACATACCCGGAGCAATATCTGGTCCTCTTTCTTTCTCTGTGATTCTCTTCTGGAGCCCCATATCTCTCTGCACCTTGGATAAGTTCTTGTACCCAAGCAGGTTTCCTCTTATGAGGATTCTTCTCCAGAGGTGGATCTACATGTCCTTATGGTTCTTCGAAATCTCGATCTTCTTCTTGAGTTTCTTCATTCATGGTTGTATCATGAGTTCTGGGTGCTTCTGCTTCTTCAGGTTCTTCAGCAGGTCTCTTTCTGGATTTGTTGTAAGCTGTGTCTTCATCAAATGTCACATCCCTAATGATGTCAATATTCTTGTATCCTGGGAAATATATTATGTAAGCCTTCGAGATTTTAGAGTATTCCACAAATATACCCTTCTTTCTTGAAGGATCTAATTTTGTTCTCTTCTCTTTTGGAATGTGTATGTACACAGGACAACTGAATATTCTGAGATGGCTGACTTATGGTTTCTTGCCAGAGAAGACTTCTTCAGGATTCTTGTTCTCGAGTACTCTATGTGGAGTATGGTTCTATACATACACTGCTGTTCTAGTAGCTTCCACCCAAAGATGCATAGGAAGGTCTTGATCATGAAGCATTGCTCTTGCAACTTCCATGATAGTTCTATTCTTCCTCTCTACAATCCCATTCTGTTGTGGAATATAAGGAGTGGACAACTGCCTCTTAATCCTTGATTCTTTGCATAGCTCTTTGAATTCATTTGAAGTGAATTCTCCGCCATTATCTGATTGAAAGGTCTTGATCTTCTTTTTAGTGTGGTTCTCGATCAAGGCTTTGAATTCCTTGAATTTCCTGAATACTTCATCTTTGTTCTTTATGAAGTAAACCCATGTCTTCCTAGAAAAATCATCAATAAAATAAACATTATATGTGTAATTCCCCCGGTTTTGACCCCGTTTTCATGATGTATATAATGTAATTAATCGTGGTGAGGAGCTCAAGGAAAAGGCCCCACCATCGATTTTTGTGTGTATGTTTCGGCAATGGGAATAATTGCCGATGGTTTGTCGTGCTATCCAGCACATTATAATTCGGCATCATGTAAACATGCACATCAAATAAACTAAAACCACAACCAGCTACGGCAGTGCAACGTTGAATGAAAAGGGCATGGTTCCAAAGGATAAGGGGTGGGGGTTGTCAAACCTTGGTTATGGGAAAAACCCATGTCTCACCACCTTTGTTATTTTGTCACCTTTTGTCTCATCCAACCTTGTCAACCTCTTTAATGCTTTAGCTGGTGGTTGAGGAGTTATGGCTGAGTGGCTGAAGGCATTTATTGCTGGAGAAAACATGGGTAAAGAGGTAAGCAATTCCTCCATCTTCCCCATGACTCCATTCTCACCCTGCCGGTTCGTCTTCCTCACGCGGAGGTCGGTGCTATTCTTCTCACGCACCATTCGGGGGCTCTCTTGGTCGTTCGTGGGTTGTGCTCCCATTTTTGCTGGCCGCGTCCTTCACCTTCACGCACAGAGAGTGGTTCACTCTCGCGCTGTCCATTGGTCTGTGGATTCGCGCACAGAGAGACGTGCGGTTCATCCTCGCGTAGGCCGGAATTCGCACACAGAAATCGGGTATGTCTTCCCGTGTATTTGGCGGTTGGGTGCCTTTCCTCACGCACAGACCGTTGAGGTTGATTTCCCATGTGAGAGCTGTGCTCACTGTCTTTGTTTGGGGGCCGTTGTCTTCCCCACGTTTTTGGTTAGCTGTGGTGCTCAATTACATTTGGGGCCACTGTGCATTCATAGTGAGCCGTTTCCTGCTGTGGTCTGAGTCTGAATTTCCCATGGCTGCTGGCTGAGTCTTCGCTATTGTGGGCTGTGGTTGTTGCCACTGTTTTTGTTGTGAGATTGGGTTGCTGCTGAAGTACCCAGGTTTGGGTTGCAGCTGAGTTGTTTTGGCCACGTTAGGGCCAAAACCAACTCTGAGTTGCCTTGTAGGCTGGATCCGTGTCTCACCCTTCGTTTGGGGATCATTCTCGGTTGGTTGCTTCTTCACAGGGCTGTGAAGGGTTTGCTTTGCTGCTGGTATGCAGTGGTTGTTCCCTTGGGATGTGCTGGCTTGGCCAATTTGTTGATGGCCTGTTAAACCCAGCAGTGTATGGTTTGGCTGAGTGTGTTCCCTTGGCTATGTGCAAGCCTGCAGTTGACCCTTATCCTGAAGGAATCATGCCCAGCTTGGGGGTGGCAGCGCTGCTGAGAGATTGATGAGCACGCTAGCCTATGGTTGGGTGGAACGTTGCAGTGATGTAGCTGGTTGCGGGATTCTTCATTGAAAGATAAGTGATGCTGGTTACTTCATCTCTGTAATTTATATTGAGGTTAAATGCTGGAATGTCTATGTTTGCTTCCACTGATTGTTTGAAGGACTGTGTATCCTTGTATGATGAATTATGCCTGTTGATTAAGCTTTAATTTCAGCATTGTTCTCCTCTGTTTGGTGTTCATGGTCTGCTTGCCCATTTGTTCATTGCGATTGGTCTATTTGTCATGTCCTCTTCATGGGTTGTTTGCCCGGTTGTGTTGATGTTCGTCGCGTCCTCTTCGCCGGGTGAGGGACGGGGACGTGACAATATGCATACCCGCTTAGTGAGTTTGATAACATAGGACCGCATACATCGCAATGGATGATTTCTAGGATTCCTTTGGCTTTGATTTTGCTGCTAGGAAATGTCTTCTTTGTATTCGTTCCTTTCACACATCCTTTGCAGACCCCATCATGTTTTGTTTGGAATTCTGGAATACCTTCAGCAGCTTTGCTTGCAATAGGTAGTGCTCTGTAATGCACATATGCAAGCCTTCTATGCCAAAGTTCACTTGGCTCTACTATGTCATGGACCAAGGCTTGTTCTGGATGGCCCTTCAATTTGTACAAGCCTCCTTCTTGTTCTCCAATCACTATTGCATCATCAATAGTCTTTCCTCTTGGCCACATGATGACTTGACCATCTATGAATGCAACCCTCATTCATTTTGCATCCAATGCTGATATAGAGAGAAGATTCTTCTTGAGTCCTATCACAAACAATACTTCTTTCATTGTTAGAGACTTTCCAGAGTCTAGTTTATAGGAAGATTCCCCACTACCTTTTATTGGATATTGGTAGTCATCTCCTAGCTTCACCTTGTGAGGTGATTCATGTTTTGATAGTCTCACAAAGGATTCCTTGAATCCAGTCATATGTTTGGAAGCCCCACTATCTATAAGCCAATCATCACTTCCATGAGTAATGTTACCTGTGAGAGTGGAAATCAAAACATATTCATCCTCGCTTGAACAATATTCAATTTCATATCTAGATCTCTTCTTGGATGGTTCATCATCCTCTGCAGCATGAGCATGATGTCTTCTTTTGTTCCCCTTCTTCTTATGAGAGTGAACCTTGTTCTTAGGACAGTCTTTTGCAAAGTGTCCTCTTTCATCACATGTATAACATCTCATTTTAGATAGGTCCCTTCTAATGTTATCTCTATGATGAGGATCCTTACCTTTGGAGTAATCAGGCCTTCTTCTACCTTTCTTTGAGTGAACTGTGAGAGCTTGATCTTCACTACCCATCTTCTCTTTTCGAGTTGCTATCCGATCTTCTTCTTGAGAACATTCTTCCCATAGTCTGCTGAATTTGACTAACTTCTTTTTGGCACAGATTCCTTGAATGAAAGAGTCCCATGTCCTAGGGAGACCATTCAAGGTTGTCATCACAATCTCCGCATTCTCCACTTCTTCATCTACAGCTTCTAATTGTTCCTTGATCTGAGAAACCCTTATGAAGTAAGACTAGATGGTCTCTATATTATGAATCTTCACATTCTTCAATTGATTCTTCAGAGTCATCTTCCGGTTTATGTTCTTCCCTTCAAACAATTTGGTTAGGGCATCAAACATAGCTTTAGGTGTCTTCAGAGAGGACACCTGTGGGATAAGGTGATCCTTGATAGAATCAGCAATGATGCTCTTTGCCATAACCATCTTCTTCTTGTGTAAGGCCTTTGCCTTATCTCCCTCTGGAACTGGAACCTCCTCATGGATGTAGGAGTCTAACTCATTTTCTTCCAAGACCAGGGAGATCCTATACTTCTAGGCTCAGAAGTTATCAGCTCCCTCAAGCTTTTCATCAAGCTTGGTATGATGAGACACCTTTAAATTGAGAACCTCAAATGGAAATATAGAATATTTATATCTTACCAGGTCAAGATGTCAGATTTGGATTTGGAGCTGAAATCCTGTAGTACTAGATCAGGAGCAAATTAGGGTTTTGCTTTTCCGAAGTTCTGTCCACCCAAATGCCCTGAAATTTATCCCTAACTTCGATTTTGGGGAGGATATCAATCTAGGCCTAGGATCAATGAAAAATTCCTCTTCTGTGAAAATCCCTAATTTTCAGCAGCAATGACAGGTCCAAAACTGAAAAACCTCAGAATTGGATTCTGCTTCGACAGAAAGATGCGCCCTAAGGAGGAGATTTATTCCACCTTACTTTTGCTGAAAATCTATGGAGGAAGATCCACAAACTAGGAATCCCTAGTTCCCGCAGCTGCACAGTGTCTTCTTCTCAGGTTAGCTCTGATACCATGTTAGTTTTTCAACATTAAGCTAGCATTATTAGGATCTTTAACTGAGAGAATAACAAGTACAACAACCAAACACAAGATACAATGGACACAGTGTTTTTCCTCGTGGAAACCATAAATGGAGAAAACCTTGCAACTTCCTTAGAGATAGAATCAACACCAAAATAGTAAAAGCCCAAAATAGTAAGTGATCTCCCGACAGCAGTAAGCTTCTTCTTTTCTAGCCCCAGTGTATTCTCCTTACTTAAATATGCGCTACACTTGAGTGTGTATGACTTGTGTCCTAAATAGAGAGTCCAAATCTCTATTTATACTAATCTCGACATGACTAAAGCCCTACTAGGGCCGACCTCTACTTGGAGATTCTAATAACCCTAGTGCCCCGTAACTGCGGGGACTTTAACCCTTAGACAATCAGAGGGTTACCCACAATGAATTGACATGACTTGTTTACAATATTGATCCTCTTGATCAGAACATCAGGGTATGACAACATGACTCAATTAAATTATAGATACATCCTAGAATAAACATCGGGTTACAATACATAAGATACATAGATGAATACATTCCGAAGTTATAAATACATCAACAATTATTAGTAGCAGGACCTATACAAACCACTCCTGAACTGACCAAATCTTCAGCTGGGAATAGAGGACCCAAGCAGCCGAGGTGAGATTCAAGGTGTGGTGGCAAGAACCATCAGTGAAGCTGTAGAAATCCATTTGCATGACCAAAACATGGTATAAACAGATGTGGACACTAAACTCAAAACCATCTTGAAAATACTAAAAGCACACTGAAATTCAATCAATATACATATATACAAGATACTATCCAAGAAACACCTAGGCATAGTACCTTTTCAGGTACAACCCATTGCGAGGTTGCCCCAAAGGGATTCCATCATAGTCAATGAGCTCGTAGGCTCCTTTCTCTAAAACCTTAGAAATGACGAAAGGTCCATACCACATGGACTCAAACTTACCCTTCCCTAGTTTGTCATATCTCTAATCATAAGTGAAGACTAGGTCACCCTCGTTAAAGACACGAGGTTGGACAGATTTATCATACTGCACCTTGACACATTTTTTATGTGCCTCATTAGCCAAGGCAGCATCTCTCCGAGTCTCGTCAAGGTTATTCAAGTACAAAAATCTTTCTTCCTCTACGGAAGTGTCTGGGAGAAGTTCGATGGTGAGTTGTAATGATGGAATCTGACATTGAATTGGTATGACAGCTTCGAGTCCATAGACAAGCTGGAATGTTGTGAAACTAGTGGCTATTTTCACCGAAGTCCAATAAGTCCAAAGAGCAAAGAATAGAACGTGGTGCCAGTTGGATTTATGATCTCCAACCATCCAACGAAGCATAGTTTTCAAAAATTTGTTAATTGCCTCTACCTGGCCATTAGCTTGTGGATAATATGGCATAGAGTTTTCATGGAGAAAACCTAGCTTAGCACTTAGTTCCTCCATCATTTGATTACGGAAATGGGATCCATGATCAGTAACGATGGACTGCGGGACCCCAAATCTAGCTATGATATGATTGAACAAGAAGAGAGTGGTAGTCTTACCATCTTTTGCATATGTAGGCATGGCCTTAGCCCATTTTGTGAAATAATCAATTGCTACGATGATGTAACCATGCCCCCCAGTTGAGGTAGGCTTACAATGCATGAAGTCAATCCCCCATTTGGCAAATGGGCCAACAGAAATGATGGGGTGTAGTGGAGCAGGATGGGTGCTCTTTTTAGGATAAAAGTGTTGACAAGGTGGGCATTTCTTAACAGCCTCATGACAGTCTTTGAAGACAGAAGTCCAGAAATAGCCAGCAAGAAGGATTTTCTAGGTTGTAGCCATCCCAGATAAATGACCGCCACATGCTCCAGAGTGGCAATCATTCAACACATGTTCAGCCTCCTCATGGGTGAGACATCACCATAGAATTGAGTCAATCCCATGTCTATACAAGGTATCATTCAGGATGAGATAGTATTTTGCATGGTGACGGATACAGCGGCAATCATCGTGGGATAAATGTGACTGAAATCGTTGTGTTTGGAGATGAATAAGCAGATCTCCATACCAAGGATCGGTAGTGCTTATCAGGAACAAGAATTCATCTGAGAATGAATCACTGGGCTCAGATTTCGTCAAAGCACAGGGAAGATCATACATAAGCTCTGCAAATACCAAGGATTTCTTTGATGTGGCTTTTGAAAATTCTAGATCAAATTCCTGAAGTATGACTATCCAACAGGAGTATTTTCCCCTGAGCACCTGATGAGTCAGGATGTAATACATTGGGTTATGGTCTACCAATATAGTGGTAGTGCGAAGCAGAATGTAGTGATGAAATTTTTGTGTAGCAATGACCATGGCCAATGCTAAATTTTCCACACGTGAATAGTGAGTTTCGGAATCCATGAGATTCTTACTGGCATAACAAATCATGTGCTCCTGACCATGGAGATTTTCCTGCACTAAAACCATAGAGATGGTAGTAGCGGAGGCAAAAATATACATGATAAATTCCTTTGAATAACTCGGGGGGTGTATCAAAGGTGAATGAGTTAGAGCATGCTTAAGATTATCAAAGGCACATTGGGTCTAGTCATTCCAGAAGAATGGAGTATTTTTCTTGAGGAGACACATATAACCGTGCGTTTTCTCTATGAAATTGCACATGAAATGGCGGAGAAAGTTTTCCTTCCCCTGCAAACTTTGGAGTTCAAGGAGATTATTTGGGGCTAGTAGATCTACAATGGTGGAAATTTTGAAAGGATCAATCCAGATGCCATCTTTGGATACCAAAAAACCTAGCAGACGTCCCATCTCAATGCAAAAAAACACATTTATGCGGATTGAGCCATATATTATAATGACGACATCTCAGTAGTATCTCTCTAAGATGACCAGGGTGGTCCTCTCGACGCTGTGAATGAGCAGGGAGGTCATCAAGGTACGGTTCAACAATATGTTTAATGTCATGAAACACATAGGACATCGCGCGCTGGAACGTGGCTCTAGCATTTTTCAAGCCAAAAGGTAACTTCTTATATGCAAAGGTTCCCCATGGGAAAATGAATGTCATCTTATGCTTATCATAGGGTAATATCTCAATCTGATTATAGCTAGAGAAGCCATCTATGAATGAAAATATGACACTTCCAACACAGTTGTTGATAATATGAATGATGTACGGAGGAGGAAAGTTGTCCTTGGGACAAGCTTTATTCAAATCCATAAAGTCGATACAGACTCTAATGGTGCCCTACTTTTTATTGACAGGGACAATGTTCGATACCCATTCCATCAAGGGTACAGGATAAATAAACCTAGCTTTGAGAAGTTTCTCAATTTCAGCTTTAATAGCCACGGCCTTCCGAGGATGGACTAGCCTTAGTTTTTGCTTGACAGTTTTAGCCGTGGGATGGAAAAATCCCCATAAGGGATGAATCCTTCAACATTCCTACCCCAATATACTGATAAGGAGGAGGGGATTGGCGTAACATGGGGATGTTATTAGCCATGGAGGTAGTAACATCCGACGTATAGAAATCAAGTTGATCAATAGTAACAATTCTCCCTAGATGCGGAAATTGGACTGTTCAGAATACTGTTGAGGCGACAACAGTCATGGCATAGAACTAATTTTTTCCTAGAAGGAGGTTGTAATGTAAGGGGGCATCTACCACTTCTACTTGAATGGAAATGGTTTTTCCCCCCAGCTCGACCACTGGGGCTGATATGAGACCATAGGGTTGGAAACCCCATCCATCAAAGGATTTAAGGGTCGAAGGTGATGTTACAAGCTCGGGAGAGCCGAGAGCCTTCCAACAAGACAGAGACAAAACCAAGTTTTAAGCTCCTTCATCTAGTACCGTTTGAAAAACCTTCTTTCCAACTACTTTCATAATGATCTGAAAAGAAAGTTTATGCGGTAACCTAGATTTATAGTTCTCAACATTGAAATTTATCAAGTTAGTATTATCTGGGTCTAAAGCTCCTATTATTGTTAACAAGTTTTTGCATTGTGTAGGAAAAATTTGGAGTACTTCTAAGGTAGACATGGCACAAGGTGCCTAAGTGATATCTTCAACTACATTATAAAATTGAGCAGCTCAGGAATTAGGGTTAAATACTGCCTTTTGAAGGGTACTCTTAAGTGGACGCAAAATCATGTCGAGAGTAGGCTTCTCGATAGATAAGGGGATATTAAACGAGGATTCAGGAGAACTAGTAGAGGGAGCTTTCCCTGAAGAAGAGTGGCCTTCTTTTTTATCTACGGGTTTGTCATAATTCTGACTTCGAGTTTGCAGATTCATGGTATTTTAGGACATCATATGAATTTCCTCTGATGAACTAGAGTTACCCTGATTAGACATGTGGTCTATCAGTTGTTGTTGAGAGGGAAAAGGATTTGTAAGTACTACAGGTGCGGGATTGGACTTTAGAAACTAGGAGGTTTCGTCTTGAAAGGGACACTCCTTTGAAAAATGGTCACCTCCACATAGAAGACAGGGATATTTTTCGTTTATTTTCCCCTTATCGTTATCACTGTTGGTTGGTCTTAGAGTCTCCTGTTGGTTTCCAGGTTTTTTATTTCTATTTTTACCTTTCTTTTTATTATTACATGAGGTTTGAGTACTTTGAATGGAATTGAACTTGGCAGAAACCTTAGGAGTCGAAGGAGTAGGGGTGGCAGTTTGGGGTTGCTTGGCAGGTTTTGCTATTGACGAGGACTGGATTGAACCAACAATCCCATCAATAGGTGCTTCTTCTGGTGGCTTGGCGGAATCGGTGCTTGGGTGAGGAGCTTGAGGAATCAAGTCATAAAGGGTTCTAGACTGGGAATAGACCAAGTCTAGATACTAGGCTCGAATAATAGCTTGCTATTCAGTAATGGCACCGCCCATAGCCACATCTTAGGTAATAGGAGGCAACAAGGATTTGGTAAACCAGTCAACTAATAACTGATCCAGAATAGGGGCCTTAATAAGCCTTCTCTGCCTTCTCCACTCGTGAATATGATCGGATATGTGGGTGGAGGTATTCTATCACAAAGAAGTTAAAAGATCAGTGCCCATTTCATAACAAATATGGAGCTGAAAGTGTGTAAGAAACACGGTTTCCAACGAGCCAAAATCCACAAATGAATGTTGTGGGATTTCAATGTACCACTTCGTGGCTATATCGGTCAAATTTCGCTGAAAGATTCGTAACAGAACGTAGTCATCCATGAGGGAGTTTGAAGAACACCACAAATGGAATGTCATAACATGGTTCTTTGGATCGTCTCCCTACTTCCCATCCAACTTCGGGATATCCGATGGTAACTTTACCAGAATGGGAGGCCATGAGGGATTGTGTTAAATGGGGTCATTAATCAACTTGGACAAATCTCGTAAGTCCAAAGTTGCTACGAAAGGTAACTGTTGGTTAGGTTGCACATACTGGTAATATTGATATGGCATATAATTACCAGTAGGACCATAAGTGGACTGAAAGATAGGTTGTTAGCAGGAATATTTCACCTTCTGCAGAGAGTAAGGTGTTCCACTGGTCTGAATGGTTCAGATCCAGAACAAATGGAGGACAAAGGTTGAAGACCCTCCCTGGACACCATAGATACCTGGAATGTGATGGTTTGATAGTAACCCTGTGTACCTGCAATCATATTAAACATGCAAACACATCAAAGCTTCCAGAATATAATCTACTGATCCATGTTAGTGACTAAGGAATCTAACAACATATACATGTGAAATCAAACAACAATAGTAATGTGGGACAAAAATCAGCTTTGCATTAAGATAAAATGAAGAATTTTACAACCAATTAAGCCTTAGTGTTAACATGCATCTCCATGAAACCAAACATTCTCATCCCCATAAGCTCCAACTTTTCTCTCTATGCTCTCCAATGGCTTGGGCCAAGTGATCAATCCAATAGCATAGCAATACTTCAATGGTTCTCCCTTCAAGCATGGACATGCGCTTGTATTTATAAGGCTCAATGGATAGGAATGGTTGAGAGATTTGTGGATGAGGTGGCTCTAAGATCCTAGGATGGGGGATCTCGAACTCAACTGACCCACAATGATAGGGATAAGGGAGGACACGAGGCTCATGATCTAGAAGCCTCAAGAAACTTCTCTTTTTCCCATTTTACCCAGGGTACTGCTTTTCTTCTTCAATGACAGAGTTGTTCAGGTAAAAAACACTTATGGACTCAGGGCCATAACCGGTGGCACCGCTTGTGGCTAACAAGGGATAGGCAGTGTGAGAAAGGTACCGCTCATGGATAAAGGGGAAAGCGCAGTGCTGAGCATTTTTGTGAAAGATTGAAAAATGGTATGAGTTTCCACTCCAAGTGCTGGGATTAAGGGAAAATAGGTATGTTAAGAGTCTTATCACATGATGGTAACAGGATTTTGGTATAACATTCCTCAGAGATAGAATGAGCACCAATGGCAGGAGTAAAAACCCAAAGACAAAAAGATGGTCTCCAATAGTTGTTCTCTCTCTCACTTGTGTGATCTCATCTTCTCTCACCTATGCACTATAGCTGGGTGAGTGTGTGTGTCTCAAATAGAGAGGCACACTCTCTATTTATACTAGTTTCCAACTTGAAAATTACTTACCAGGGCCGAATTCTCTAGGAGAGTCTAATAACTTTACCCTCAATTTACAAAGGAGGTTTAATCTCTATGACTTTACATGAATTTATTATATTAATGATTCTCTCTATGGGAACATCGGGCACTAATGAAATACAATATATAAAATATACAAGTGAATACATTCCAAAGTTACAAATACAAGAACACTCCCTCTTAACTAGGAAGGTATTCTCTTCACACAACTCATCAGCACAATTCTTTGTCACCGGATCAAAGCAGGATCATCATCAAAGTTGGATAATAATTGGATCATCATCATCATCACTACTTCCACTATCTCGATAAAATGATGCTATCTCTCAATTCTTCTTTTCATAGGAAGTTCTAAAGAGCCAATCCTTTTTCATGATGGTTGTAGGCCTAGCCTCGATGTATGTCTTCATCAACAGAGCCATCCCTTTTTCATGTTGGATGTACCTCCTTACTCTTGCAAGGAATTCTCCTACAGATCCATTCCTTTTTCATACTGGATGCATTTCTACAGAGCCAGCCCTTTTTCATGCTAGATGTACCTCTACAGAGCCAGTCCTTTTTCATGCTAGATGTAGTCCTCTATAGAGCCATCCCTTTTTCATGTTGGATGCACCTCTATAGAGCCATGCTAGATTTTTATCATTCAAGCTATCATTATTATATTAGGATCCTTAACTAAGAGAATAACATGCACAACAATAAACAAAAGAGATAAGAGACACAAATACTATTCCTCAAGGAAAACATAAAGGAGAAAACCCCGCAACTTCCTTAGAGATAGAATCAGCACCGAAAGAAAAACCCGAAAACATAAAGATGATCTCCCAAAAATAGTAGTCTCTCTCTTGTCCCAGCAACTTCTTTCTCACTGATGCGCCCCAATGAGTGAGTGTGTGTGTGATAAATAGAGAGGCTCACTCTTTCACTTAAAATCCACTCCATTGTGTCAACCTCACTTAACAATTACTTACTAGAAGCAACATCTCTAGGAGTGTCTAATAACCCCAATGCCCCACAACTTGTGGGGACTTTTCCCCTCCGACCAACAAGGAGTGTTATCCTTAACACAACGGTGGGGACTATTGCCCCAACTTACAATAACTCACGTAGTGTCGACTTCTCTAGGATAGTCTAATAACCCTAGGGCCGCACAATTGTGGGGAGTTTAACCCTTGAATAATAGGAGGGTTACCCACAATGCCTTTACATGAATTGTTTACATTATTGAATCTCCCTATAGGAACATCGGGGCATGACATGACTCAAATACATTACAAACACTTCCCGGAATAAACATCGGGGTACAATATATGAAATATACAAGTGAATATATTCCAAAGTTACAAATACATCAACACTCCCTCTTAATTAGGAAGGTATTCTCTCGACACAATTTATTAGCAAAAGTCTTCTTCTCTGTATCATATGAATCATCGTTAAGTTCTTGTCATCTTCATATTCAAGTCATCTTCATCTGGATCTGGATCATCATCACTGGATCTAGATCATCACTCAATCTGGATCATCATCATTGGATATGGATCATCACTCAATCTAGATCATCATCATTGGATCTCGATCATCACTTGATCTGGATCATCTCTGGTTCTGGAACATCTCTACTGGATCATCATTACGGGTGCTATCTCTTGATTCTTCTTGTCACAGGAAGTTCTACAGAGCCAATCCTTTTTCATGCTGGTTGTAGGCCTAGCCTCCATGTAGGTATTTTCCAGCAATTATATATGACCCTAAGTCAGAATGGCCCACCCAACACTTATATATGATCATGTATGAACCAATCCTATAATCACATTAGAAAGGAATGCCCAACATTCACATATGACCATGTGGGAACAAATCCCACAACCCTGTCAGAAAGGCCCAGCACTCACATATGACAACCAATGTCAGAAAGGCTCAGCACTTACATTCAACCATGTGAGGAACCAATCCTCCATGCCAAAAGGGCTCTGCACTTACATCTGACAACCAATGTCAGAAAGGCTCACCACTTACATTCGACCATGCAAGGAACCAATACTCCATGCTGAAAGGGCTCTGCACTTACATTTTATCATTGTAGGAACCAATCCTACAATTTCCTCAAAATGGCTCTACACTCACATATGATCATGTAGGAACCAATCCTACAGTCACATCAAAATGGCCCTCGGTCCGTGACTGATATTTCCTGGTAACTGAGCGGGTTCCTCCATTCCAAGAATGGAATTTAGCACTTAGATCTGATCATGTAGGAACCAATCCTACAATCACATCAGAATGGCTCAGCACTCATATCTGACATGCAAGGAACCAATCCTCTCATCTTGATAGAATGGCTCAGCCCTTACATCTGACCATGGAAGGAACCAATCCTCTCACCATGTCAGAATGGTTCATGGACACATCACTTCCCTTTGGAGGAAACCTTGATCTGGAGAACATCAAGCTTCTCCCTAAAGTACTCAAACTTCACTCTAGCCAATGGCCTTGTCAACACATCAGCTATCTATTCATTTGTCACAACATACTGGAGCTTCACTACTCCCCTTTGCACCATATCCCTGATATAGTGATACTTGATCTCAATATGCTTCAACTTGTCATGGAACACCGGGTTCTCCGACAACTTCACACAACCCTGGTTGTCACAATATATACAAGTAGCATCCAACTGGATATCAAATAAATCAGACAGTAGCTTCCTCAGCCATAATTCCTCACAACTAGCTGAACAAGCTGTGACATACTCTACTTCAGTTGTACTCAGTTCCACACAAGATTTCTTCCTGCTAAACCAAGAGATCACACTTGATCCCATACTGAAGCAACACTATGAAGTGTTCTTCCTATAGATGGCACTTCCCAATCCAAATCAACATAACCCTCCAGGTTAATCTTCTGATTCACCTCATACTTGAGCCCATAATCAACTATACCCTTCAGGTACCTCAGAATATGCTTTGTAGCAATAAAGTGAACATGTCTCGGATCTCTCAGGAACTACCTCAAGGTGTTTACATCAAAACAAATATCTAGTCTCATGTTTGTCAGGTACATTAGGGACCCAATCATCTAACGATACATCATAGCATCAACTACTTATGATGAAGCATCACTCAATAGCTTTAGGTTCAATTCCATAGGTGCGATTATAGCCTTGTAGTACATCATCCCAAATATCTTCAAGATCTCTACTACATACTTCCCTTGTCTGAGGAATGTTCCATCTGCATTCTACCACACCTCCATGCCTAGAAAATAGTGCATCGACACATAACAGGAGCATCACTGGTCTTCCACCTTCAACCTTGAAGCAAAGGTTGGAATCTTCTTTACTCTTAGTAAATCCTAGAGTCATCGGTAATCTATCTATCCTATCATGCCATGTCGAACCTCAGGATATTCTGTAGTCACTCCCTCTGAAGCATCATACTCCCTCTATCTTTCGTACTCTATGCATTGAAACATTATGTACCGGAGTGACACGTAGCTTCCTCTTGCTACTAATATTCTGTGTATCCATCTAGGGTCACTGGATACCAAGATCCTCTATCTTGAACTTTTTTTTTCAAAACTTCTTCTCTCACCCATCTGTGATCTTGTCATCCTCTATAGGCTTTCATCTTCAACGTTGTAGCAAAGGTTAAGATCTTCATCAAGCTCATCATGTATGTGTTATCCCATGGGTTTCTTATGAACTCGTACAAGACCTTCTTTCATTCGCACACATTATTCTTCATGTCATGTGTCTCAACTCCCATTGGCTGCAAATGTATCTTCATAGTCTATTCCTTCTTTTCATGAGAAGCCTCATGCTATGAATCTTGCCTTGTATCCCACGATGTTTCCATCTACTGCATGATGGAACTACGAACTTCCCTTCATGTATCAATATTGCATCCTAGACATCATTATTCTTGAACTGGTATTCCCTTTCTTCTTGGTTACTTCTTCATAGCTAGAAGGTTCTGCATCAATGATGTCACTACATTCGTCATATTATTCTTCATCTTGAACTATTGTCACTTGTTCTTCGGAACAAGTCTCATTCTTCTTTGCTTGTAGGCGATTATGTATGCGATCTTTCCTACAAGTCAAATGCATTTGTATGGTTAGAAACATTTCATAAGGAATATTCATAATGAAAAACTCTTATGCATAAATATATGATCATTCAACTATTTTAGCCAATACAACATTCATCCATATCTCACGGAAACTTTCTAGATGCCTTCCATCTCTACCAGGACCACATTGAGATTGTGCACTAATCCAATATGTCAGCAAAGAGGTTTCATTCTAGATAAGCAGAAATGGAGAGTTGTATAGCACCATGAGGTACTTACCCATCACATGCATATTAGTAGAATACTATCATTAATGCAAACATTCTATCATGCATAATACATTAACTGAGTATAGACAAATGCATAACAAAACAATATCATGAAATGACAATTGAATACTTATCTTTATTTGTTTCATGGGTAGATTCCTTCTTGAGCCTTCAGCTTCATCATCTTATTCATTCATAATAGCATCGTTTCTTATCGAAATGCTAAGATGGATAAGAGTTTCTTCAAGAGTTGAGTTCTTCGTATTCCTCATTGCTTGAGGGATCTTCTTTGGATGGTGAGAGCTTGATCATCAGTTGCTCCCATCTTCTCTTATTTATTATGAGTCGAGCTTCTTCTTCTTCCCAGAGTCTGCTGAAAGTAATCACTTCCTTTTGGCACACATTCCTCGCATGAATGAATCCCATGATCCTGAGAGGTCATTCAAGGTGGCTATCACCACTTTTGCAGTCTCCACTTCTTCTTCTACTGCTACAAGTTATTCTTTGATTTGATAGACCCTTGTAAAGTATGATTGTATGGTCTCTGCATTCTGGATCTTCACATTCTTCAACTATTTTCTCAAAGTCATATTCTGATTTATTTTCTTCCTTTTAAATAGATTGGTCAAGGAATAAAACATCTTCGGTGTCTTTAGGGAAGACACTTGTGGTACAAGGTGATCCACGATTGAATCATCAATTATGTTCTTGGCCTTGACCAAGTTCTTCTTGTGTAAGGCTTTGAGCCTCATCTCCCTCTGGAACTAGAACCTCTGTTCTTATGTAGGTGTCCAATTCATTTTCTTTAGAGAGACCATATACTTCCATGCTTGGAAGTTGTCAATTTCAACAATCTTATCATCAATTTGATGTGATAGATCACTTTGAAATGAGAACCTCAAATGAAAATAGCAAAAGATTAGATCTTACCGATTTGAGATGTCCTTCCTGGTTCCGAAGCTGGTTGATATACGATTTGTTAGAGAAACCCTAATTTTCAAAACTTGGAATATTTCATATCTGATTGGATATAAATATATATCTTTTCAAGGCAAGTTTTCCAATGTACTCCTTTTGTAAAAGCAGTGGAGGGAAGTTCTCGGAACAGGAAGCCCTAGTTTACCAATTTCTTCTGCAGAAATTCCTGCTACTGTTTCTATGGTATGTCCAAAATTAATACTCCTCTATGTCTAAAACGTTGCATTGAGGTAGCCTTTCCTGTCCCTATTCCAAAACCATAGTTTCCATTAGAATTCCTTTCACCAATTGGGACTTATGATCATTTTACCAAGGTGACCTGTTTTAGGACTGTTCAGCATAGTGAAGTTGTACGGACTGCAATGTGTCACTGTTTCATCTTCTGGGTCTGAAAATTAGACCACCAAAAGTAAAGTCCATGCCCTTTCTGAAACATCTTCAGAAACTTTATTAATACCTTTGTATCCCGCGATATAGCAATTCTCCCTAGGTGTCCTTTTTAGGGATGAATCCTGGAAGAGGTTGGAACCCTAACTTGGAGGGATCATATATCCTAGAATATAGTGAATCTGAGGCTGGATTTTAGATACAATGTAAATAAGGATTTTATATTTGTCCTGTGAAATTTTTCTCTCCTTATGCTTCTCCAATCCCGAGATATAGTGAGTGTACAAAAACTTATCCGTTTTAGTATTTAGGGTTTTTCTAGCTCGGGGTGAAAGTAAGGTTTGACTTTCCTGGAGTTGTACCCAACCAAAAATCTCGAATCAGGTCTCTAAAATTCAATTTTGATGAGGAGAGAAATCGTATGTTGGGCTCACTCAAAAATTCCTCTTCTGTAAGAATCCCTAATTTCCCGCACGAAAAACTGAAAATGCTCTAAATTGAATTCCGCTTCGACAGAAAGATGCGCCCTTCAATGGAGATTCAACCTAGCATACTTTTGCTGATCGATTGTGGAGAGAGATCCAAAGAGTAAGAATCCCTAGCTTCTGTAGATGCACAATTTCTTATTCTAAGGTTAGCTCTGATACCATGTTAGATTTTTATCATTCAAGCTAGCATTATGATCTTAGGATCTTTAACTGAGAGAATAACATGCACAACAATAAACACAAGAGACAAGAGATACAAAGAATTTTCCTTGGGGAAACCATAAAGGAGAAAACCCCACAACTTCCTCAGAGATAGAATCAACACCAAAAGTAAAACCCAAAAACATAAAGATGATCTCCCGATAGCAGTATTCTCTCTCTTGTCATAGCAACTTCTCTCTCACTCATGCACCCCAATGAGTGAGTGTGTGTGTGATAAATAGAGAGGCTAACTCTCTATTTATATTCTTTCATTCACTTAAAATCCAATCCATCATTTCAGCCTCTCTTAACAATTACTTACTAGAGTCGACATCTCTAGGAGAGTCTAATAACCCCAGTGCCCCACAACTTGTGGGGACTTTGTCCCTTCGACCAACAAGGAGGATTATCCTTAACATAATAGTGGGGACTATTGCTCCGAATTACAATAACTCACCTAGGGTCGACTTCTCTAGGATAGTCTAATAACCCTAGGGCCCCACAACTATGGGGACTTTAACCCTTTAACAATAGGACGGTTACCCACAATGCCTTTACATGACTTGTTTACATTATTGAATCTCCTAATAGGAACATCAGGGCATGACATGACTCAAATACATTACAAACACTTCCTGGAATAAACATCGGGGTACAATATATGAAATATACAAGTGAATACATTCCGAAGTTACAAATACATCAACAAGCCAGCCCTTTTTCATTATGGATGTAGGATTCTATAGAGCCAGTTGTTTTTCATGCTGGATGTACATCTATAGAGACAGTCCTTTTTCATACTAGATGTAATTCTACAGATCCATTCCTTTTTCATACTGGATATAGGCCTTGCCCTATGCAAGGTCTTCCGCTACAAAGCTAGTCGTTTTTCATACTCTCGATGTAGTTATATAGAGCCATTCCTTTTTCATACTATATGTAAGCATTTCCCTATGCAATATATTCCACTACAAATCCATTCCTTTTTCATACTAGATGTAGGTATCAACGCTTATATCTAGCCATGGGAGGAACCAATCCTGCCACCAAGTCAGAAAGGCACAACACTTACATCTGACCATTTTAGGAACCAACCCTACCACAATGTCAGAAAGGAACAACACTTACTTCTAACCATGGTAGGAACCAATCCTACCACCATCTTAGAAAGGCATAGCACTTACTTATGACCATGGGAGGAACAAATCCTACCACCATGTCAGAAAGGCTCACGGACTCATTAGTTCCCCTTGGAAGGAACCTCAATTTGGAGAACACCAAGATTCTCCCTGAAGTACTAAAAATTCACTCTAGCTAATGTCTTGGTCAACACATAAGCTATATTTTCATTCATCACAACATATTGGAGCTTCACTACTCCTCTCTACACCATATCCATGATATAGTGATATTTGATCTCGATACGCTTTGACTTGTCATAGAACACTGGGTTCTCTGACAACTTCACACAACTTTGGTTTTCACAATATATACAAGTAGCAGCCAACTAGATATCAAACAAATCAGATAGTAGCTTCCTTAGCCACACTTCCTCACAACTAGCAAAACAAGCTACAACATACTCTGCTTCAATTGTACTCAGTTCCACACTGGACTGCTTCCTGCTAAACCAAAAGATCACACCTGATCCCATACTAAAGGAGCACCCCGAAATGCTCTTCCTATCAATGGAACCTCCTACCCAATCCAAATCCACATAACCTTCAAGGTTAATATTTTGATTCGCCTCATACTTGAGTCCATAATCAACTGTACCCTTCAAGTACCTCAGAATATGATTTGCAACAATCAGGTGAACATGTATCATATCTGTTAGGAATTGGCTCAATGTTTTCATAGCAAAGCAAATATCTAGTCTCATGTTCTTCAGGTACATTAAGGACCCAATCATCTGAAGATACATTGTAGCATCAACAGACTCTGATGAAGCATTATCCAATAGCTTCGGGTTCGATTCCATAGGTGTGGTCATGGCCTTGTACTTCATCATCCCAAACCTATTTAGAATATCTAGTTCATACTTCCCTTGTCCTAGGGATATTCCATTTGCACTCTGCCATGCCTCCATGCCTAGAAACTAGTGCATCATACCCAAGTCTTTCATCTTGAACTCGGCAACAAGATTCCTCTTTGTGTCAGCAATCAACCCATCCTCACCTATTACAAACTGGTCATCTACATACAGTAGGAGTATCAATGGGTTTCCTTCTTCAACCTTGTAGTAAAGGTTGGAATCTGCTTTACTCTTGGTAAATTCCAAACCAATCAGGAAGCTATCAATCCTTTCGTACCATGTCTTGGGTGCATGTTTCAAACCGTATCGGGAATTCTTCAATTTACACACATGATTTCCCCTGTCATGTGTCTCAAAACCGAGTGGATTCTCCACATACACTTCCTATTCCACAACACCATTCAATAAAGTAGCCTTGACATCCATCTGGTATATTCTCCATTTCATTACTACAGCCAGAGAAAGTACTGATTTGATGGAAGTGTATTTGTATCTGGATATAGGTTAAAACATTTCTTCATAATCTATTCCTTCTTTCTGGGATAATCCATGATCCACAAATCTTTCTTTATATTTCTCTATGCTACCATTTGCATTATGCTTGATCTTGTATATCCATTTGGAAGTCACTACAGACTTCCCCTCTGGTCTTGGGAAAACATCCCAGACATCATTCTTCATGATTGACTGGTATTCCTTGATCATATCATCCTTCCATTATTTATTTTTTGCCACATCTTCATAGCTTGATGGTTCTTTATCAATGATGTCACATAATAGGGATACATAACTAGAGTGGGACCTAGTTCTTTTCCTCTCTCTATGCATTTCTTTTGGAGCGCCATATCTTTCTGGACCTTAGATAGCTTCTCGTACCCATGCAGGTTTCCTCTTGTAAGGATTCTTCTCCTGTGGTGGATCTACAGGTTCTTGGGGTTCTCCTATCTCTAGATATTCTTCTTGAGTTGCATCATTCATAGTTGTATCTTGAATCCTAGGTGCTTCTATTTCTTTAGGGTCTTCAACAGGTCTTTTCTGTATTTGTTCTAATCTAATTCTTCATCAAATTGCACATCCCTGCTGATGTCAATCTTCTTGAACCCTGGGAATTATATTCTTTAATCCTTCAATATTTCACTATATCCCAAAAATATACTCTTCTTTCCGGAAGGATCTAACTTTGTCCTCTTTCCTTTAGGAATGTGTATGTACACCAGATAACCAAATATTCTGAGATTACTAACTTCTGGTTTCTTGCTCGAGAAGACTTCTTCAAGTGTCTTTTTCTCAAGTAATCTATGTTGTGTACGGTTCTTTACATACATAGCTATCCTAGAAGCTTCTACCCATAGTTGCATGGGAAGATATTGATCATGAAGCATTTCCCTAAAGCATTTCCCTTGCAGCTTCCATAATCATTCTATTCTTCCTTTCTCCTAACCCATTTTGTTGTGGATTATATGGAGTGGTAAACTCCCTCTTAATCCCTAAATCTATGCATAATTCTTTGAATTCATTTGATGTGAATTCTTCACCATTGTTTGATCGAAAGGTCTTAATTTTCTTCTCTATTTGGTTCTCGATCAAGGCTTTGAATTCTTTGAAATTACTGAATACTTCATCTATGTTTTCAAGAAGTATACCCATGTCTTCCTAGAAAAATCATCCATGAAAGAAACATAGTATACATACCCACTCAATGAACTGGATGATATTGGATCACATACATCGGAGTGGATGATTTCCAATATTCCTTTTTCCTTGCTCTCGCTAATTGGAAATTTATTCTTTGTTTTCTTTCCTTTTGCACATCCTTTGCAAACAACTTCATGTTTTGCTTGTATTTATGGAATACCTTCAACAGCTTTTCTTGAAGGTGGTAGTGCCCTATAGTTCACGTGTGCAAGCCTTCTGTGCCAAAGTTCATTTGGCTCTACTAAGTCATGGACCAAAGCTTGTTCTGGTTGGCCCTTTAATTTGTATAATCCTCCCTCTTTCTCTCCAATCAAAACTGCATCATCTATAGTCTTTCCCTTTTGGCCACATAAGGAATTGGCCATATACAAATGCAATCCTCATTCCTTTTGAATCTAGTGCAGAGATTGAGAGAAGGTTCTTATTTAGTCCTGGTATAAACAAGACATCCTTCATCTTCATAGACTTTCCAGATTATAGATTATAGGAGGATTCACCACTACCTTTTATGGAATACTGGTAGTCATCCCCAAGTTTCACTTTGTGGGGTGACTCATGTTCAGATAGTTTCACAAAGGATTCTTTGAATCCCATCATATGTTTGGAATCCCCACTATATATGATCCAATCATTTCTTCCATGTGTGACAGTTCCCATGAGAGCAGAAATCAAAACATATTCTTCATTGCTAGAAGAGTATTCTTCTTTGACTCTATTTCTTGGAGCTTCATCATCCTTTGCAGTGTAAGCATGATGTCTTCTTTTGTAGTTATTCTTCTATTGACAGCCTCCTTTGTTTTTGGGACAGTCTCTAGAGATTTGTCCTTTCTTATCACATGTGTAGCATATGAGACTAGATAGATCTATTCTAGGGTTATTTTTGTGTGAATGCTTACCTCTGGGATGATGCTAGTTTCTTCTATTTTTCTTGGTGTGTACTATGAGAGTTTGATCTTCATTTCCCATCTTTTCTTCTCAAGCTACTATTCAATCTTCTTCTTGTGATAATTCCTCCCACAACCTACTAAAGTTGATCATCTTTCTTCTAGCGCAAATCCCTTGAATGAAGGAGTCCCATGACCTAGGGAGACCATTCAAGGTAGTCATCACAATTTCTACATTCTCTACTTCTTCATCTATTTCTTCAATTTGTTCTTTCATCTGGGAGAGCCTTGTAAAGTATGAATCTATGGTCTCTACATTTTGGATCTTCATATTCTTCAATTGATTTCTCAAGGTCATCTTCCAATTTATGATTTTCCCTTCAAATTTCTTGGTTAAGGAATCAAACATCTCTTAATTAGGTGTCTTTAGGGATGATACCTATGGTATGAGGTGATCCTTGATTGAATCAGCAATAGTCCTCTTCGACTTGACCAAGTTATTTTTATGTAAGGCCTTAGCCTAATCTCCCTTTGGAATTGGAACCTCTCCACTGATGTAGGAGTCCAATTCATTTTCTTCAAGAACTGGTGAGATCCTATACTTCCATGCTCAGAAGTTATCAACTCCTTCAATATTTTAATCAATATTGGTGTGATGAGACATATTAACTAAGAACCTCAAATGGAAATGCCAAATAGTTAGATCTTACCAATTTGAGAAGCTGAAACTGAATCTGGAGTTGATCTTCTGTAGTGTTTGTTTTCTTGTTTAGGGGAAAATTAGGGTTTGACTTTCTCGTAGTTCTACCCAACCAATTTTTTTTTTCTTGGTCTCTAAAATTTGATTTTGATGAGGAGGCAAATCATATGATGGCCTCACTCAAAATTTCCTTTTTTGTGAAAATCCCTAATTTCCCGTAGTAGTGATAGGTCAAAAAATGAAAATGCTTAGAATCAGATTCTGCTTCGACATAAAGATGCACCCTTCAATGGACAGTTAGCCTAGCCTACTTTTGTCTATGTATTGTGGAGAGAGACCCAAAAAGTAAGAAGCCCTAGCTTCTGGAGCTACACAGTGTTTTCTTCTTAGGTTAGCTTTGATACCATGTTATATTTTTATCAATTAGACAAAAAAATCTTAGGATCTTATCTGATAGAATAACATGCACAATAATAAATCACAAGAGACAATAGACACAAATATTTTCCTCGGGAAACCATAAAGGAGTGTTATGTATCTAAATATTTATGAGTAAATTATTTTTATAATTAAATGTAATATTAGTTAAAATGAACATAGGGTCACACCATTTGATCAAAACGGTGTGTTTTGACCTATAAAAGGTCTTCCCACTTATTGTACAAATCATCATTCAATAAATATTTTATTTTTGGCTAAATTTTGAAATGTGGGTTTAGTTTTCTGCTTCAATTGGTGTCAGAGCCACTGTTCGGCTCCTCGACACATTCCGCATAGCTCCATCATTCTCCACCTCTCACCTGATCCACTCTTCGTAGCTCCCATCTGCTGCTACATCCCTCCTACACTGCTCCACTCGTTCTTCCACCACCTCACTCGCCTCCACTGTGTCGCGTTCTCCACCTTCTTCCATGGCACCATGCTCTCCTCTTCTACGCATCCCCCCACCCACCTCCACCTCCAATGCATCACCTCCTCCCTGCCACTTCCACCTCTTCATCGACCATCCTCCCACCCTCCCTGTTGTGCCCTCATTCCCCATCCTCCTTCCTTTCCCTCTCCTTGCTCATCTACGCGCGTGCATCCTCACTTCGTCATTCCCACAACTTGCACAAAAAAATATTGTAATATAATATATATATATTATAATATATTATATTTATAATACATTATATTTATAATACATTATATTTATAATATTTTAATTTGTTTTATTCTATTAATAAAATAAAAGTTTTATTATATAATAATTAATTATTAATTAAAAAAAAACACCATTCTTGGTAAACAAAAATTCCTCCCTGCACAAGAAAAATGTCGGAGATGACTGAAATTAAAGAAAGAATGGCAAAATTAGAGCTTAAAAAAGTAAACGTTTCTGAAAATATTGAGGGTTTACACTGAGTACTCAACCAAATCGAAGGAGAACTACACAAAGGAAAAAATGAATTATCAGAGACTATCAAAAAACAAGTCAACGAAGCAGTATCTTGGGAGATGGAAGGATTGAAAAGGGAAATACCGGTATTGTTCGAATTTGAATTAAGCAAACTTGAGAAGAATTTAGAATACACAATTACCACATTACTTGGAAAGGTGTCAAAGGTGGACCAACCATCCTCAATTTCAATCCATCATAAGACAATACCTCCAAAAAAGGGAATTCCACAAGAAGAGTTCGATCACGATCACTCTCCAAATCATGAACATTCACTCTCTCCTCCAAAAATAAGTGGATATCAAGTGAAACCCAAGTTAGAATTGTCAAAATTCAATGGTGACACAATACGGAGCATGGCGTGGATCAACAAGGTAGAATAATTTTTTTCTATACAGAATATCATGAATGGCGAAGAAATGATAAAATATTCCTTGATGCAACTAGAATATCGGGCTTAGAATTGGTACATGTGGTGGAAGGTTACAACATAGAAAACTAAGCGCAAGTGGAGAACATTCAAAAACTATTTCTTTAAGAGGTTTGAATATTTAAAAGAAAAATACTTCTTCGCAAAACTTACCAGACTCCTACAAAAAGGCGACATCAATGAATACACTAAAGAATGGGAAGCCTTGGTGACACATGTGCCAGAACTCAGAGACAGTCACTGCCTCCATACTTATGTGTGCAGACTAAAACCCTATATCAGAGATGAACTAGAACTATTAAATGGATCAACCTTGGACAAAGCGAGACGCAAGGAAAAAATCATTGAGGAAAATTTGAAAAAGACGTGGAACAAGAACCATGACAAATATTGAAGGTCCATCCAAACTACCAAAACTGACACCAAATACCAGCCACCACATCTAAGAAGTGACGACAAAACCACTTTAGAATTCCAACGAATGAAAGAAGGAAAGTGTAAATATTGCAGAGAGAAGTGGGACCCAAGACACATATGTTTAAAAAAGGATACCACCAAGAAATTATATCAATGTGAAGCAGAAGAGGAAGACAAGTCAGATAGAGAGGAATCTAACATAGAAGAAACACGTGACATTGAAAATCATTCATCATATTCATAATATGAAGAAACACCCAAGATATAAATTGCAGCCATAACATGAATACATCAACCACAAACATTAAAATTTCATATAAAAAAATAACAATGTTTCCATCCTATTCAACATAGAAGTACCCATAATTTCATTGATGTAAGTGTTGCAAATAGGCTTAACCTTTTCATATATCTAGTACCCAACATGAAGGTAATTGTAGCAGATGGAAAGAAGATCGAAAAAGAAATAAAATGCCACAAAGTTAAGATGCAAATACAAGACTATAACATTGAGTCAAAATTTTACTCAGTACCCTTAGGAGGAGTTGATGTAGTATTAGGAATTCAGTGGTTGCAAACAATAGGTACCTACTCAGAAAACTACCAAGAATACTCTATAAGGTTTAAATGGCAAGGAGAAAGATACAAATTGTGTGGGTTCCAACCCCCTCGTACACAAATTGTGTCATCCCACAAAATGGAGAAGCTAATTCGAAAGGGGGCACCAACATATGTCATATAATGCCTGGAGATGGAATTATTAACTTCAGAAATAGTTAAACCAGGTCATCCATATATCCAAGGATTAATCCAAAAATACAAAAAAGTATTCGAAGATATCCCCATGGATTTACCACTAGAAAGGAAGATCGAGCATGTCATCGAAATCAAGTCTGGATCAAGCCCTATCAATGTTAAACCCTATAGGTACACACACCATCATAAGACATAGATTGAAAGATTAATCCATGATTTATTGAAGTGTGGAGTTATTACAGAAAGTCGAATTCCTTATGCTGCACCAGTAGTACTGGTATGAAAGAAGGATGGGTCATTTAGGCTATGCATCGACTACAGGGGACTAAACAAGATAACTATTAAAGAAAAATTCCCCATTCCATTTATCAATGAAATGTTGGACAAACTGCATGGCGGAAGGTACTTTTCAAAATTAGACTTAAGGTCAGGATATTACCAAATCAGAGTAATGCTAGAAGATGTGGAAAATGTAGACTTCTGAACCCATGAAGGATATTATGAAAATTACATGGCTTCCCAAAATTCATCGTCAGCGACAGAGATGCAAAATTTAATGGAAAATTTTGGAGAGAATTTTTCAAACAAGTAGGCACATCACTCACTATGAGCTCACTTTACCACCCCCAAACAGATGGTCAGACTGAAGTTGTTAATAAATTCTTAGAAGCATAACTACATTGTTTGGTAACATATAAACAAAACCATTGGTCTCAATGGTTACACTTCGTATAATGGTGGTACAATTCAACTTACCACACCTCTACAAAAATGACCCCCTTCTAAGCCTTATATGGGTATAAACCTCCAAATTGGAAGGAGTTAGTCCTAAAGAACACTAATGTTCCAGAAGTAAGGAGGCAACTAGATAAATCTCAAAAAACCATTGAATTACTCAAGGACAACTTAGTCATGTAAAAAAATCATATGAGGAAACAAGCGGATCAACACATAACCGAAAGAGGATTTGTAGGATACTAGGTGTTCGTAAGACTCCAACCCTATAAACATGTATCCCTTAAAATGAGAGGATAAAACAAGTTTTCCCCAATGTTCTATGGGTCATACCAGATCACCAAGAATATTAGTCAAGTTGCATATAAATTACAATTACCTGATAGAAGTCATATCCAAAATGTCTTCCATGTATCTTGTCTCAAAAAAATGTTGGGGAAACATCAAACAGTGCAAACAATACTTCCTATGTTAGATGACGAAGGAAGGATCATTTGGGAACCAAAGGAAATCATTGCAACCAGAGAAAGAAGGCTTCATTCTCGAACACTCAAGTAATATCTCATTAGGTGGAAGAATTTTCCAGATGAAGACGCATCATGGGAGAAAGAACAATTTCATCAACAATACCCATCCTTACCCTTGCTTTGAGTACAAAGGGTTGTAAAAATGGTGTAAATTTTATGTATCTAAATATTTATGAGTAAATTATTTTTATAATTAAATGTAATGTTAGTTAAAATGAACATAGGGTCACACAATTTCATTAAAACGGTGTGTTTTGACCTATAAAAGGTCTTCCCATTTATTGTACAAATCATCATTCAATAAATATTTCATTTGTGGCTAAATTTCAAAATGTGGGTTTAGTGGTTTTCTTCAAGGATAAAACCCTGCAACTTCCTCAGAGATAGAATGAGCACCAATGGCAGCAGTAAAAACCCAAAGACAGAAAGATGATCTCTAACAGTTGTTCTCTCTCTCACTTGTGTGAGCTCCTCTTCTCTCACCTATGCGCTATAGCTGGGTGAGTGTGTGTCTCAAATAGAGAGGATCACTCTCTATTTATACTAGTTTATGACTTGACAATTACTTACCAGGGCCGACCTCTCTAGGAGATTCTAATAACCCTAGTGCCCACAACTGTGGGGACTTTACCCCCAAATTACAAAGGAGGGTTAATCTTTATGATTTTACATGACTTGATTACATTAATGATTCTCTCGATAGGAACATCGGGGACCAATGAAGTACAATATATAAAATATAAAAGTGAATACATTTTTGAAGTTACAAATACATCAATAGGTTTTATTTCATTTTTGAAGCTGCATTATATATTACTTTGATGCACATAAACTGAATAGAGTAAATTTTTCTTATAAAAAAATTATACAAACTACCCGTCCCTACAAAGGCAAGGAGTGCTAGTGTATCAATGTTAGCCCCATTCTCAAGTAAGATAAAGGACCCTAGTATCAGTGATGTATTTTGTCATAAGGGATATTAGCTGGAAATGTTAACTTTTATACATCTTTGTACATTTATTTCTAATCCTTCATTTAAATCAATTTGATTATGATATGATTGTGTTCACATTCTAATGTTGTCAGTGGATAAATATTGGAATTCCATTCTCCTATTGTCTATCCCACGTGTATGCATCTTTCAACTTTGTAATTTGAAACCCATTTGTATTTTCTAAGGACTCAGATGATTGTGAAAATTTCCTTTCATTTGAATATTTTTCATTGTCCAACATATATGTCCTATTTATGCAGCACCAGAAGCTTGGTGATAAGCAATTTACTCTGGCTTATTCTATGAGTATTTTCTCTCATATATATTTGTCTTAGTATTTTATTCTATATTCTATGACTCCTTCATTACAAGTCGTTTCTGTCTTATATATTTTTCTTAGTATATTTTATAATACATTCTATTATTGCAGTAGTTAAATTTTAGGTGCAAGGTTGTTAGTCTATTCTTATTTGAGCCGTTTTAATTTTTCCATGTAATGTAATTTCCTATGACCCTTTTTGATGGTCATAAACATACGACGCATGCTTGTCATTCCTATAAATTTATGGGATTTTTGCATTTTGCATCATTCAATCACACAAAATAATGATTATCAAGTTACTATAGATATATAATGGCTTACCTTGTAATATTACTTCAAGTCTTTCAAATGCATTTATTAAGTGCAAGAAAAACTTGAAGGAATAGTACAGGGTAAGCCATTATGGATATATAGTAACTTGATAATCATTATTTTGTATGGTTGAATGATGCAAATTTTGTTTGAATATCATCATCATCAAGTAATAACAACTTCTTAAAGGGTTCTATCGCAATGGAAGAGCACCTGCCTAATTATAGGCAGGAGGTTGGTGGTTCGATTCCTCCATGCCCTATCATAAATTTGTGACTACAAAAACGACTAAATTCACATATATACGACTATTAGTAGCTAATTTCTTGTATCTTATAGTGGGACAAGTGTTTAGTTGTATTTATCTTAGTCATTAATATGTTATCATCTAGCAGTTTATTTAGTCGTATATTTGGTCATTAATTGCTACAATCAGTGACTAAATCAGTGACTAAATCCATGACTAAATCAATGACTAAATCAATGACTATCAATGACTAATAATTCAAGCTATTAATGACTAAGAGAAATACGACTAAGTTATTCAAGCTATAAGATAGCGAAAATTAGCTACTATTAGTCACCGACTCAAAAAATAATCGTTTATTGCTAGATTTTAGTCATTTTTTAGTAATTAATTTCTCATTTTGTACTAGTGCTTCAAATGCCATGAGGGATTTTCCTCGAGTTCCATTTTGAGGAATTGATAATCAAATGGTCATCGTGACTCTAACTTACAAGGAAAATTTATCTTTTTCTTCTCTTTTCCCCCCACTAACAAGCATGCCACATACTTAAATACCTGCATATGGTCATTCAAGTAGTCCATCATGATCAATTCTAATACTAATGTTCTCCATTAACTTATTGTGATCAAAGTAAGGAAATAAGTACAATAGCTTTGATGAGTTCTTATTTGGCGTTGTTTGTGGTTGTAGGTTTGTACCAACGGCTAAGTTTGTATAGTGGTATAAAAAATTACATGATCTATAATCATCAAATACATACCCTTTTTTCTTCCATGTTCTTTCATCTTGCGTCAGATATCCCCCTTTAAGAGCCATCGAACCAATCAGAAAATCAATGCCTTTAGAGTCCATTAATGAGACATTGAGGGTTTGCTTTCACTCTAATAAATGTACCAACCAATAGTAAGTGACCCATTCATTACCTTTTGCGGAAACCACTACATATATGTGTCCTATTAAACATAGAGTTCCAACATGTTAGTCCACTAAATAAACAAAGCATATAGTGTGTGTTTATGCTAATTAATAAAAAATAATAAAATATTCACCAAACATGTTTTGAGATGTGGTGATAATCTGGTGAAATACTTGATTGGTCCTCCTCCAACTAGTATAATTATATAGTTATATGTCCACCAATGGGGAGTGACACATGATTCCAACTATCAACCCAATTAGTGGATTCAAAATTGTCCCATTAACCACTACTACACGGAGCACAAAAGCAAGAGAGTTTTCTTGTCCACATTTTAACTATATTATTATCTGATGTTCTAACTAAATAAAATATACAAGTTCCATAGATGGATTTCAATTCACATAACTATAATCTATCTACTTTCACCACTTCCCAAAAATATTTATGTACATGTGATTTCCTGGTTGATTGGTCTTCTTGCCTTCTTGCTCCCTACCCTTGAACTAAACACCATTCAACAATGGGATTTTCATATCGAATGAGAGAAACAATTGCAAACTTGATTTCTTTCCTACATATGACACAGTTTTGATACACACACCTGCTCCATCATGTTCCCATTTTCCTTGTTTAGTCTCAAAATAATTCCAAATATGTTGTACCTGGTGTTCTTTATGGGGAATATAGAACCATCAAAATACATGTCCATTTTTTAATTTCCCAGCACAACCATCGTTCCAATCTAATGTTGATCCACATGTATACTATCATCCTTAAAGTGATTATAGAACAACTATAAGAAGTGTTGTACAAAAACTAAGGAATGGAACCTATCGTCATTTATGTAGAAGTGATATTCCTTCAATATACCCATGTTGTCTTTTAGAAATACAACAAGACAACAATTTTCTTTTAATTTCAAAATGGTCTTGCAAATACATAGGAAGAAAATAGTTGTCTTTCAATTTCACAAAATGTCTTCCAAATACACAAAATCTATCTTCTAATTATGTAAGGAGAAAAAACCTTACTTCCCAATAACATAAGAAGACAAACATATGCCTTCCAATTGCACCAAAATGCATACCACAATGTTCATTGTCATTGTTATTGCATGTTTGAATATGTTCAGTCGTTGTTTGGATGTTAGGTGAGTGGAAAGAATTAGTTTTTGGTAGGAAAATTAAAACAATGCATCTGCTATTAGAAATGTGCACGTGCTATAAAAACAGGCATGCATTGTTTTTCTAAATTCTCTCCTCAATAAATCTCAATGATGAATGCACATCTTTCACCATGCATTAGTATCCCCTAGTAAGAGCACGAACGTGCACTTAAAAGCACACACACACTCTTAAAAGTGTGTGCATGCTCTTAAAAGTGCACACACTGCTTAACCTCACTCGGGCCTCACCTTTACCTCTATCCCACCCCCTCCTCTCTCTCTCTCTCTCTCTCTCTCCCTCTCTCTCTCCCCTCTATCATTCTCTCCCTCCCTACATTCTACCATGTTTTCACAATCACCACAATGTTTCTTTTCATTGTTGTTTCATTTTTTAAAATGTTTAGTTGTTGTTTGGATGTTAGGTGAGTGGAAAGCACGATTTCTTGGTAAGAAAATTAAAAGCATGCATGCGCTATTAAAAAAGTGCACGTGCTATAAAAAAAGGCAAGAATGGTTTTTTCTAAACGCTATCCTCAATAAATATCAAGGATGAATGCAGACCTTCCTCAATACATTCCTATCCCATAGAAAGAGCACATATGTGCACTTAAAGCACACACCCACTCTTAAAGTGTGCACATGCTCTTAAAAGTGAACACACTCCTCAATCTCTCTCTCTCTCTCTCGATGTCTCTCTCTCTCTCTCTCTCTCTCTCTCTCTCTCCCTCCACTAGTAAAAAATGAGCAGTAAGTGACCAGGTGACCAGAAAATTTGGTCACCATCATTTTTTCAAGGGATAAATGACCAAAATTGAGAAATTTTAACTGAGCTAACTAAAAATGACCAAGATAAAATGACGAATTTGGTCATGGGATAAGAACTAAATTAATAATGACCAATATAAATGACCAATTTGGTCATGGAATAAGATTTAAACTTAAAAAAACCGCATAACGATTAGTCATTTATTTGATCAATTTTAGTTATGCCACTCCGACAATGGAAAATTACAATTTTGACAATTAATTTGTACAATTTACTAAATAAAAGGGGGTCTCTAAATCCATCTGTAGTGTTAGAATTGAGTAAATTCTAACATTGTATATAGATTCATATAATACCTAGTATAATTTTCTAATTATGTAGCAACTCCAAATTTGTGACTAGCTAGCGTCGAAGAAATATTAGGAATATTTGTAGTGAGGCGATTAATATCAATATAATATGAAAATGTTTCAATGTCGTAGTGAAAATGACCATCACATGGCACCAAACGTTTAGTCAAATAATGACATGCAGGTTCCCCATTTCACATAATGGCACAAGAATTCCAATATATTAATTAATGTGATATTACAATATTAATTATGCATGGTGTGAATTACTTGCAAATTTATATTTGCAATAAAATATTACATCGCGAGTCTCATAGTGTACAATGTATTTGAGTGAATTGTTATAATATTACATTTTGAGTCATAAGTAATTAAGGCATAATACTAGCTATATTAGAGGTCTGACGTTGTGTCTTGGTCAACTTATGATCGGTTAGTATATTTTTTTTTAGTAACAGCTTATAATATATAATATTGTTTCATGAACTTATATCCATGATATAAATATATACTAATTAATTAAGGGATATTAACCCTTTTAATTTAATATTGTGAGAGATTATTTATTTCAAAGTGGAATACCGACCTTGTCGTGATGACTCTATATTATAAACTAATAACAATATGATAAAGAATAATTAATCATTATGATGATGATTACTATATAATATCATATTATATATTAAACTAATCTAAGGAATTAATAATTCCTTGAAAACATTATAATATATATATATATATATATATATATATATATATATATTATGATTATATATTAAACTAATCTGATGGTTTAATAATTCATTGGAATTTTTTTTGTTATGCACCATTCATGGAATACCATTACACAGGACAAGGGAAAATTGACAAAGGATTATGGCACATTTACAAAACAAAAACCTTGGAATTAAGCTATATTGTCCACCACAATGATGTCGACTAAGGACCTCGCGACTCGATCTTCGATAATGATGAGGATGAAGCTCCACCAATGGCCATGGCGATGTAGGTCAATGTTGCTGCCAAGTATGTGGGTAGAGTTGAGTTTGCACCATTTGGTTTCAATGGAGTTGCATTACCATGGTTATAAAATAATTAGTTGGTGCCAATTTTTGGTTTTGGCGGCAAGGGAGGGTGTTTCTATGGGTCTGATAGGTGCTGGTGTGTGAAATCAAGGGTTAGAAAATTTAATAACTGACTCCAATTGGAAGTGGGTTTTGGGGTTTTCCAATATTATAAGAGGGACTCATAGCAATGGAGAGAAACACGGCGATTGACAAAACTTGGAGGCTCTTGAAGAGGTAGGCAAGGGATTCTGCAGTAGCGGAGTACAAATATACCTCTCCGTCTTGTTTACATTTCCCTTTGTACTAGATGAAGTCGATTAATACCCTATGCTTGTTTCTTTAAACCTGTCGTGAAAGCAAGCAGAGTGACACCTTTCACCATTCATATTAGACAAGCCCAACTTCTATCAACATCAATCCCATCAAGCCTTGAACCTCTCACCTTTTGCCATAATCCACAACCCATGCATGCATTTTATTGATTTTATTTCATTTCTATAATGAGGTGATGGAGCGGGGTGAGTACACATACCATAGCTAGTCTTCTTGAAGGGGATAGGGTAGAACAAGTAGGGATTTCCAACCTCATTTATAGAAAGAAGTACATTGTCAATATTCGATCGATAATTGGCAGACATTCATCTGGGCTACTCATCTTAGATACTTGAGTTGGGTGGGATACTTTGATAAGCTACCAATTCTAGAAAACAACCTCTCGTTTTAGTCAAGCGTTCTTCACAACCTATTTGGAATTCTTGATTAATCATAGGTAACCCGTTACAACTTAGGCATAATTAATTGATTTCTCTATTCAAAGTGACATTGAAATAATGCAGGTAACCTGTTATGTTATAGCTTAGGAATAATTAATTGATTTCCCTGTTAAGAATTACATTTAAAAGGCATAGGTAACCCATTACATAGCTTAGGAATAATTAATTGATTTCCTTGTTCGTCGGTCTGTACACTATCAAGCTCATCCTGTTGATTAGTCTTGTTGATTTCAACCAAGATTTTAGTTTGTAATGTTTGTAAGCATCCCAAACCTCGTTTACACTAAAAATATGAGATGGTAAACCTTGCGTTTACAATTCCATAATATTCATTCTTCTTAAGTATGGTTTTTGCAATTCCTTTCTGGCAGCTGCAACGTTCCTTCCTAAGTAGGGTTTTTCTAGTTCCGTTCTAGTTAGGCATTCCCATAAAGGGGTATTTTTGATATGAGTGTATTTATAGCATCTTTAAAGCCAGTTCACCTATGTGTTAAAGGGTGTTTTCCTATGGATTCATAATTACATGGATATGCTTGAATTTTGTGGGTCAAAACAACTTGTGTTCAGACATAATGTATGACATAAGTTGGACGAAGTATGGGCAGCATGTTTCTTAAAATTCCAGTAATCTCTGCCTCAAAATAATATTCGGGGGACAAATTTGTATGAGATCTTGTATATGAATACAAACACAATTGTTGTTGTGTGTATTTCCAGTAGGAAGTGAAGATGGAGTTAGCATTGTCACACAAGCATATTTCCAATGAAGCTAGGTCAAATACACAATTATTTTTAGTGCCCTACTTACACTATCATTCCATATCCCATTTCATGAGAAATGCTTTGCATCCCTTCCCTATGTTGAGTGCACTCCTATTCACTACACTCTTATTGATTTTATTATTTTAGGATTAGTGTAAATTTTTTGGCACATTCCTATGTATTAGTGTAAAATTAGTGTAAAATTTTGGGCACAATCAGTGTAAAATTTGGCTGGTAAGGAATTCACATAATCAACCACAATGTTATGGGGTGGTAAGGCATGCCCATAAAGGGATATTCCAAATCTGGGTGTATTTCTAGTAGCTTTAAAACTAGTTCTCCTATGTATTAAATGGTGTTTTTTGTGGATTCAGAATTACATGGATATGCTTGAATTTTGTGGCTCAAAACAAATTTTGTTCATACCTAATGTATGACATAAGTTGGATCAGGCATGAGCATCCTCTTTCTTAACATTCCAATAAGCTTTGACTCAAAATAATATTCAAGGGACAAATGTTGATGAGAGCTTGCAGATGAATACAAACACGATTGCTTATGTGTTTATTTCGAATAGGAAGTGAAGATGGACTTAGCATTGTCAAACAAACATATTTCCAACGAAGCTAGGTCATATACACAATTAGTTTTAGTGTCCTAGTTACACTATCTTTTCCTATCCCTGGTCTGAGAGACAATTTGGCCTTCATAAATAAGGACTATCTCAAGGAGACGATGAGTTTCGAGTCACCGAGTCCCCACAAGCCTTTACCATATTACTCTCTTGAGAACCTGGTAGCTCCCTTTTAGTGAATACACAAGCTTTTTCTATCTCCACTCTCGAGATACACACATTCATACAAAGAATGAAGAGCATGAGCCTGTATTCTTGATGGTTGACTTTTCTTTTTCATTTCAAATTTGGACGATTATCACCCTTATTTATATCGATTAAATTTGGTCTGACTCCATAAGGTTGCTAATTACTTATAAAAATGGCATCGTGGAGCAAATTATTTAGAAAATAGTACAAGGAGATGGACTGACTACCTTTTTTTTATTTAACTTTTTTTTGTTATTAAGTGAGAGACTGGGAATATAGTGTTTCATGTTTATGGGGTATTTTTTTTGTATTTCCATAATCAAGGTTATGGTATGTAATTTTCTTATTATTTTATTATTGATTTTTCTTGAATTAGATGAGCTGGTATAGAAGATCTCAGCCTCCTACTACAGTGACATCATACTGCATTTATGATTTTGATTATCAAATCTATGCTCCGTTAAATATATTGCTACTTTTAGGTAGCTATAAATTTCAATGAACTTCCCTTTGCTTTAACAACATTCCAATGAATTCAAGCCAGCCCTTTCCGAGCTAGTTAAGGTAAATTTTATCAATCATCATAGTCCACATTGAAATAAAACCCACATATAGTAAAGTCTGTGGTTAGCACCATAACCCGAGTCAATCAGACAACCCTCCACTCTAGTTTTGTCTCAATACAAACAAAAACACAGAAATCAGAAGGTGAGTAGAATACTTGATTTTTGTAATGGTAGTAAAGCATATATACGACAACCACAAATATTATTTTGAAGCATGAGAATATTTAAATTTTGTGTACTCGGTGAAGAAAAAAAGTTCTTTCTCATTTTATTTGATTTATTTAAAATTAATATTATTTGTTTTTAATTAATTACAACTTAATATTATTATTTATATTTATTATATTATTATGAAAATATATTATAAAATTTGATATAAATATTTGTAGATAGTAATCATTCATGGGTGTATTTCTTACTAATTCAATAACTAACTTAAAATATGTTTTTTTAGTTTTTGGAAAAAAAGTTGTGAGAAATATGTTATTATATTTTTATTTTATTTTGCATCCATGGAGTTCCATAAAAATGATCCTGACAAGTCCAGCGTTTCATTAGAGGGTAGCAACAAAGATTACAAGGAAGTTGATTTCGTTCTCTTCTTCGATTACCAGAATTTATGCTTAGAGCGTCTCCGCAAGGTCGTTAAATGCTTGACACATATTAGATTGTCAGGTGAGTCAGCATCTGCACAAACAACTACTGCAGAGTTCGGATCGCCTCTAGGATCTGGGCTTGGTAGAGTGTCTAAGGGTGCTTGAATTAGGCCTTTGTTCAATGTTGCATTGGTAAGTTTTATTTATTTACTTTATTGGTGATATGTTTGCCACGTTTTTTTATATTATATTATTCAATATATCATTTTTTACTGATAGCTTTCCCTTTAAGTTTTATGTATCAAACACTTCCTTGAACTATTAAAACTCATCAATATATTGGAAATTTTGTGAAAAGAATGCGCAGGAAGTGGACTATCAAAGTTTGGCTAAAAATCCCTAAAAGTTATGAAGTCTACTGTAGAGCATAAAAGCTATCAAAATTCTCACCTAGGAATAGAGTAAGGAAGCAAAAGTATTTTAAAATAGATTTTGATCGAGAATTTAGAATAGGTGTAACATCTATGACACTCCTTATAATCACTATTACGACCCCAACCTAGAAATGGCATGACCACTTTGTTTCAGATGGAAATTGTACTGTTGGAATTTGATTCATAACTAGAAAGTTAATCACATTGTAAGAAATTATTGCAAGGGTTTTGCAACTTAAACTTGAAATGGTTGTAACTTCTGCAATGGCACTTTATGATCGGTTGAAAATACTTCTACTAGAAAATTGTTTAGTTTACTGTAATTAACTTGCAACGGCATGTGGAAACGTCAGGACATTTCCATCACGTGGCTGTTGTTAAATTAAGGAATTATATGGCTGGTATTTCCATGACTAAATGAGTGAGTTTTTATTTTTCTAAAACAAAAAATTGTTTGAAATATCAGGAAACATTTTTTAAATTCTCTTAGAATTAGAAAAGGGTTATTAACATTAAGTTTTAATATTTTATAACAAAAACTGTGTTTATATTGGTGTTTAGAATAGCATTGGTAGAATTATTAATAAAATGGATGATTAGTTGTGAGGTGGATATACTTGTTTTATATTTTTTTGTTTATTGATAAGTACATATGTATAAATATAACTAGATATATGATGAATATTGTCTTCGTAATTTTTGTATGGCTATGAAATCCTTTATTTTCCTTTATCTTGTTTTACTATGTTGTATTATAGTTTGAAGGTGTTTATGTATCTCACATATAGCACACTCCTTTTATTTTGATATTTTCAAGTACCTTAATGCTAATAATTGACTAATAAGGGTTGGATAGTATTTTATCAATGGACAAACTTCAAA
>LPNX010199638.1:2932-37601 GCA_001517045.1 Pseudotsuga menziesii | reverse complement strand
CCCGACCAACAAGCATACCACATACTTGACTACCTACCTATGTCATTGAAGTGGTCCATCATGATCATGGGGTCTTCACTTAGTGAAACTATTCCATAGCACATTAATTCATGGCATATGAAACAATACCCCTATTTCCAAAAAATATTGGAAAATACCTCCCAAAATCATTTTTTTAACCCCCTCCAAATATTCCTTCCCAATTAAAAAAACCCCTATTTTCACTAAATATTGCATGTATCCATTTTTTCATTTACATTTTTTATACCCCTTTATATATATGCCTAGTATAGTGACATGATACCCCACATGCATTCTACAATGCACCTTACTTATTTCAATGTATATTATGGATGCACATTACTTCACCCATAATGATCAACATCAGAAAGATCACATTCCTTTCATAATAACTAAATAAGAATTATTTCATAGTTTTGCAAAGTTTACACATCAACTAGTACAAAAACAAACGTGAGAACACCGTGAATATAAGAGAACACATTTAGAAATGTGAGTATTAGTTTTGAAATGGGAATGCTTGCCTCCTCCTATTCTCATACATATCTCCATATATTTGTATGTACATATAGATATGAGCATATTTTTATAAATATACAGATATATGAGACTAAATTCATAAATATATAGATATATGAGACTAAATTCATAAATATATAGATATATATAAATATTTTAATATGTACTATTGTATATGCCATATCTAGATGTATCATATCCAAAAAGAAATCTACAAATTGGAATACGTATTCTCATCCATATCCTATTTATGTTCATAGATCAAGGACATGAGATTAGATTTGTCATTCATGGCAAAGAGAAAATTATAAAGTAAGCTTCCTATACTTTTCAAGAAAACTAAACAAGGATAAAAATAATTTTATAATAATCAACCCATAGTTACCTACCTTAGACATTAATTTTAATTATTTTTTTCTTATTACCTACTTTCCTAGATTCCATTCTATGCTAGTTGCCTTCTACAAGTCCTAGAAGTCAACACATGCTAAAATTGAGTCATGGAGCACTTGGGAAAAATCCTGGAAACCCAATTTAGCATGTCTGCTTTATTCCAGATCGTCCAAAGCGCATATCTTCTTTTTCTGAAAAGCTACCTTGTTTTATTTTGATTTAAGGCAAAAGGAAAAGCTAGAGTGCAGTTGACTTGTTTTTTCCCCACATCATCCTCCTTCCTTTTCTCCAAATAAAATCATGTATGAGTTGATTTTCATCCCTCTTTATATTTCCCACTTGACTTAGCAAATTCGTGAGCGTATTCATAGATTTGGTAACTGCTTTATGCACCTATGGGGGATTTGACTAGATTTAGTAAGCCTAATTTTTGACTATTTTGAATGGCATATTTATGCATTCGATTGTCTCATGTAATGATATATTTCAGAATCCTATTAATTAACAAGGTTGGATATTGTACACTTATTGAATACAGATCAATGTTATGCTCCAATTTCGGTCTCCTTTGGTGTGAATTTTGCATGATTGGTTAGAAATTTTGTGAGTGTAATTGTTCTATCTCTTGGGTTCAATTTCCACATGGTATCAAAGAATTCATAGATCGATTTCTCTCCTTCCTTATTTCTATTGCAGGTTTGACATCTTGACTGGGAGCGCATTCTACTGACTGGAGGGAACAGTTTTTGAGCTATGGACCAATCTCAGAAGATCATATTGACTCCATTAAATTTCTTGAGTGGAAAAATGAGATGGAGATATTTTTGAGAGAGAAGGTATCTACAGGGTAAATATGGAAACTGAGGCAAATCCCAATGCAACTGCAAATAAAATTAAATGGCATAATAGGAGGGATGAGGCTTATGGTCTTTTGTGTTTGATCATTTCAAGAGACCTCCTCTTCCATATTGATGGATTGACATCACCTAATAATGTATGGGAGAATCTATAAGATATTTTTGGAAAGACAGATGCGATGAGAGGACATCAAATAGAGAATGAGCTGATCTCCTTGAGTCCCAGTAGCTTTGAACCATTGCAACTCTACTTTTCCAAGTTTAAGGGCCCTGTTTTGTAGTTGAAACAGTGTGGGATCGAAAAGAAGGAAGAGAAACTAGTTTTGGCCCTAGTCTCTAAGCTTTGTATTGACTATTCAGTGTTTGTTTCGACCTTCCATGCCACCAAGTTGACAACTCAAGCTTGAAAGATTCCTAATCTTGCAGAGTTCATGGAATCCCTCACACGAGAGCAAGATAAGTTGGTGATGATAGGAACCATCAAACCTTCCAAAGTCCAAGATTTGGTTGTTGTAAATTCAAAGGTGGATTCAAGAAGCAAGAAAAAATATAAAAATTCACTTGAGCAAAAGAGAGACAAGAACAAGTCTCAAGAGGAGCCCCAAGGTTCCAAGAAGAACTCCCAGAAGAAGAAGAACAAAGGAGAAATGAGAAAGTGTGCATACTGCAGTAAGGGCTAATAACATCTCCCTTCCTGATTGCTCAAAGAAGAGGGAATGAGGATCAAATTCAGAGGACAGAGAGAGAGTACATGCCTTGGTTGCTGTCACATCAAGCTCACCTATCTTCATCATAGACTCTAGAGCTTCTAGACAAATGGTTTCAACAAAAGAGACATTCTCCTCTCTTGACATGTCGAAAGGTCCACCAATAGTTTTGAGAGATGACTCTCTCACTCACAGTTTGAGGAAGGGAAGGATTGGTCTTGACCATGGTAAGTTCAATACTGTGTTGTATGTTCCAGGTCTTTCCTCTAATATCTTGTCAGTGTATCAGATGACTCATACTGGGTCTCCAAAGAAGGTCATATTCTCCCCTGATGATGTTGAAATCACTAAGATTTCAAATGGTAAATTCATAGCAAAAGGTGTTGTAGGTCACACTTCGAAGGTATACAAGTTTTCCCATTTTCTAGCCTACTCAAACCCCTCTGCTCTTCTGATTCATGCTAATGAAGCAAGCAATCTTTGGCATGAAATATTTGTCCATATTAACTACAACTATCTTTCTGATTTGAGTGAAAAATATATGGTAATAGGGTTACCAAATATCAAGTTTTCTAAGGGAGTCTGTTATGGTTGTATCCTAGGAAAACACCCAGAGCACAAGTATGAGAAATCTAGTCATGAGAGAACCTCTGCACCTCTTGAGCTGATCTACAGTGACATTTCTGGTCAATTTCCTCATATGTCCATGATTCAAGACAAATATGCACTAACCTTCATATATGACTTTTCCAGGTATTGTTGGGTTTACTTCCTAAAGCATAAGTCTGATTTTTTTGACCTCTTTAAAGTCTTTAGAGCCTTGGTTGAAAACCAGTCTGAGAGGAAACTCGAGATCCTAAGATCTAACAATGGTGGTGAGTCTGTAAAGTTTGAGTTCATTTAGTATTGTAAAGATGCAGGTATTCAAATGCAACATTCAATCCCTTGCACATCACAACAAAATGGTGTTGCTGAGAGAAAGAACAGATCACTGAAGGAGATGGAAACCTGCATGATAGAGGCTAAGACTTTGCCACCAAAGTTTTGGACCGAGGCTATAAATTGTGCATCCTACATCTAGAATAGGGTGCCTCATAAGCATATTGATGGTATTACTCCTTTCGAAGCTTGGAGTGGGCACAAGCCAGATGTGACCCATTTCAGGATTTTTGGCTCAAAGGCTTGGGGTAGAATTCCAACTGAAAAGAGGAAGGCTTTGCAGCCCCAAAGCCAAGAGTGCATATTTTTTAGGTATTTTCTAAAGATTAAAAAGGGTACAAGCTGATCAACTTGAGCACTAACAAATATTTCATTGAAAGAAGTGTTCAGTTCCAAGAAGAGCCTTTAGTAGCAGTTGAAGTTGGAGAGTCTTCTTCACCACCAGATCCATTGATTGTAAGTGGAGAGACTAATGAGTTTATTGATTCTGATATGTCTAATAATGATGATTTGATTTTAGATATTAACATTTATACAATACTAAAATGGGCAGAAAATACCATTCATGCAGCTGGGGAACTAGTTGGAAATCCTAGTGACACTACGAGGACTAAATCTCAATTTGAGAGTGCCCTTTGTGTGAAAGATCCTCTATTTGCTAAGAAGTGCTATCTAATGGTTGAATCAGATCCAAATACATATGAATATGAATAATATTATCCAATATGGAAAAAATCCATGAAATAATAATTCAGCTCGCTCCAGAAGAACAACACTTGGGAACTGGTTGATCTTCCCCCAGGGAGCAAGCTAGTTCAATATAAGTGGGTTTTCAAGACTAAGTTTGCTGCCGATGGTTCACCTTTGAAATATAAGGCAATTTTGGTATCCAAGCGATACTCACAAGTACATGGTATTGACTACAATTAAACCTTTACAACAGTGGCAAAGATGGACTCCATAAGGCTAGCTTTAGCCATTGCAGCTTCAAAGCAGTGGCAGGTACATCACATCGATGTGAAGTGTGCTTTCCTAAATGGGGATATCACTAAAGAGATTTACATGCAGCAACTTGAAGGGTTTTTTTCTAATCCATATTTAGTGTGCAAGTTAAACAAATCATTGTATGGACTCAAGCAAGCCCCTAGGGCTTGATATGCCAAGATTGATGGCTTTTTGCTATCACTGAGTTTTGTTCAATGAAAATCTGATCCTAATGTCTATTTGAAGATGATTCATGGTTATTTGATGATTATTTTCTTGTATTTGGATGAAATTCTGATTACAAGAAGTTCAAAGAAAGAGATTGACTCCTTAAAGGATGCCATAACCATGCATTTTCTATGACAGATTTGGGATTGTTGAGCCAATTCTTGGGTCTCAAAATTGCTCAATCCCAACATGGAATCAAAGTACACCAGTCCAAGTATGCTCTAGATTTGATGAACAAGTTCAACATGAAATATTGCAAGCCAAGAAATACTCCCTTCCTTTTAGGAGTTAAGCTTGAAGAAGTAGGTTCTTCTCCTATGGCAAATAATACACTGTATAGGTAGTTAATTGGGTGTTTGCTTTATATTACACACACTCGACCTGGTATATCTTATGTAGTTAGTGTGGCTTCAAGATACATGGATCAGCCTCATGAGATCCACCGGAGAGCAGCCAAAAGGATCCTAAACTTTGTTCAAGGAACAAGAACTCATGGTATCTTCTACAAAGCAAAATATGACCTTGATTTGATTGGGTTTACTGACAGTGATTGGGTAGGTGACAACATAGATCGAAATTCTACATCAGGATATGTGTTCATGCTTGTAGAATGACCAATCAACTAGTTAATCAAGAAGCAGAGTGCCATAGCACTATCATCTACAGAAGCAGAGTATAGAAGAGTTGTAAATGCAGCAACTCAATGTTTGTGGTTGCAGGGGATACTTAAAGAATGTGGTTTCAAATCAGAGTTTTCAACTATTATCTACTGTGATAATCAGATCACCATTTGAATCTGCAATGATCCAGTTTAGAGACAGTGAACCAAGCACATTGAGATCCATATGCATTACATCAGACAGCTTGTGCATGATGGCACCATTGATCTACTCTTTTGTGCATATTTAGAAAAAGTAGCAGACATCTTCACCAAAGTTTTTTTTGAGAAGACCTTCAGTAATCTCAAATCACTACTGGGGATTTCCAATCATGTTGCGAAGCATGATTGATGACAAGATTTCCAAAATTTTGTTTTTCCTATCCATGTTTAAGGGAGGATTTTCCCACTGGGTTTTTGCCTCTTTCCTTGGTTGTATGGACAAGCAATATGTAAAGGGTGAATAATCCTTGTTGCTAGGCCCTATATTTTTCTGATATTTACTCATAAATTCAGGATTACAGGGGAGTATTAGAATAATCAACCCTTGGTTTCATACCTTAGACATTAATTTTAATTATTTTTGTCTTATTACCTAGTTTCCTATATTCCATTCTATGTTAGTTGCCTTCTACAAGTCCTAGAAGTCAACAAATGCTAAAATTGAGTCATGGAGCGCTTAGGAAACATCCTGGAAACCCAATTTAGCATGTCTTCTTTATTCCATATCCTCCAAAGCGTATATCTGCTTTTTTCTGAAAAGTTGCCTTGTTTTATTCTGATTGAAGGCAAAAGGAAAAGCTAGACTAGGTGTAGTTGACTTGTTTTTTTCCCACATCATCCTCCTTCCTTTTCTCCAAATAAAAGCATGTATGATTTATTATTCCATACCTCTTTATCTTTCCCCTTGACTTCTCAAATTCATGAGCATCTTCATAGATTTGAAAATTTCTTTATGCACCTATGGGGGATTTGACTAGATTTAGTAAGCCTACTTTTTTACTATTTCGAATGGTGTATTTATGCATTCGATTCTCTCATGTAATGATATATTGCAGTAGCTTATTACTTAAAAAGTTCGGCTATTGTACACTTATTGAATATAGATCATTGTTATGCTCCAATTTCAGTCTCCTTTGGTGTGAATTTTGCATGATTGATTAGAAATTTTGTGAGTGTAATTGTTCTATCTCTTGGGTTCAATTTCCACAAAGGAAATCCAAATAACAAAAACCATAAAAACCAAGCATGGAACAGTACTTCTCTACTAAAATTTGAACTGTAATAAACAAACATAATTTTGATCTCTTTCAACTTAACACTCCATTACTTACTATGTTAAAGTTGGTCCTCGAGAATCATCAAATTTCATGTAGAGTAACAAAAACATAAAATAATGTACATTACACAGAAGTCTAAACGCATAATTTTCATCTCTTTCAACATTAACACTACCGAAAGTCCACATTCGAGAGTGTTTAAGTTGAAAGAGATGAAAGTTATGCTTTAAACTTATCGTGTATGTGTCTTGTCTCACTCTTGTACATTATTTTATGAAATTATACATTACAATTTACAATTATATCACAAATAAAATAGGATCAAGGTAATACTCTAGATTCTGTTGTTAAAGGGTCAAGAAATATAAAATTTGGAAAACACAGAATACATGGTGATATTACTAGGGTATTAAATAATTAAGCATTGCAAATCATGGTATAGGCCATGTCCTACAAGAAGATTTTATTTTCCCTCTATCAAGCGTACTCATGAGAATATCACCATTATACAAAATTTGCTTGACTCTCTCTACTGCTTCATTCCACCTTCCTTCACTAGCATTGCATCTAAAAGATGCTCTTCTTTTATGCTAGTGATGTCATATAAAGCGATCACTAGCATGTCAAACTTACCAATTCTAGAATATATAATTTCCAAACTGATTTTATACAATATATTCACTCAATATATCACATTTCCTACAACTATCTTAAAACAACATATTTTAATTTTTGTATCAGCAAGGTAGTCCCTGGTTTGTCACCTGTAATCTGTGAGAAGATGTGGTTTCATGTATGTCTGAAAAAGAACATTTTATTCTTCATCAACCAAGAAAACTCTTGAACAAAGGTCAAGTGAACCATCCTATCCACCACCAACCATATGACAATCTAATGAAGCAACAGAACCTGGACCACTCTTTTAAGCTTAGATATGCTTATTAGTCCGAGAAAGAAAAACAACTTGAACCTGCAATAAGAAGCCAAAAGGAGCTAGCACGAAAGATTATGCCTCATTTTTCACAACTGTTGTGGTTCACTGACAAACTAAGTAAAGCGATCACTAAAATTGAAACACTCTACAGTCTATTATTAAACACACCATAAACCAAAAAAGGAATTCACTTAAAGAAAGTGAAGCAGACTGCATTAGGCATGTTTCTTGATGAATGGTGGATGCTGCAGGGATATCAAAAATAGTCAAACACAATAGACACCCCCTTTTGTTGAATTCTTCAAAGCATTCATCTTTAGGAAGAGTAGTTGTAACAAAAAATGTACTAAAAGTTGAATTGTAAATGAAAGAATCTTATAGGACCAAAACTATAGCAATCAAGATCCATCAAACTTGAAATTGCAGCCCCAATGTTCTTCCCTTGTGATTTATTCCCTTTTATTTATTTCAAATTCATACTCATTAGATAGAAAAAGAGGACCATTAGTATTAAAGGAAGAAAGACAAGCTAAATTGTCTGATACAATTCTTTGAAAAACTACCTGTTCTTCGTTGTAAAAATTTTACTTTGTTATCAGGTGTGCATTATGATGTCGAAAATGTGATGTTACTTTAGTTTCTGGAACAATTTGGAATTGTTTTTTTTAAGAAAAAAGGATTATTTGTTATGTTACCAAAACTTGCACTTCACCTCATTTGTCTATAGGAATCGTTTCAGACATGGGAACTAGTACAAGAGCCTTGGGAAAGCCTACAAAAATGTTTCCTATTAGTTTCTTATATATAAACATTAAGTAATACTCTATGTGATATTTCCATATTAAAATATTTTGATTTCGTAATTGGACTATATACTTGGCACTTGCTTAGTGATAAAAGTGGATATTTAGTAAAATGGTTCTATTTCATCATTCATGTCTTTTGTGAACTATATAAATATATATATATATTAATTTTCCAAGAAAAAAAGATTTATATGTGATATTTAAAGAAGAAATTAGAACATACATAGTACATGTCTCCCCAACACTACCAAAGCATTAGATCTCTTCTAAAATAAATAAAAAAATTATCTCCAACACTACAAGAGCATTATATCTCTCCATTTGACCACAGAATTCACTTCTTTTTCTCTTTTCCCGTTCCATAGGAAGCTGAAGAAACTTCTTCTAACCTTGTCCAGTATACTTTTTAGAAAATATGCAAAGGAAAACCAATAAAAAGTTTGGCATTGATTTTACCATGGTCAACCTCCACCCTATGGACAACCATCTATAACACTAGTTTGTCACTCTTCCTTTGACCTTTTTCCTCTCAACAATGGACAATCACATCAAGGTTCTACATGATGTCCAAAGCATGGCTAAACACTCACTACTTGACACTAGTTAACTATTTTTCAAAAGAAAGAGAAAAAAACACCAAACACCTGATAAAACTTAGAGTACATCTACACAAATATTTCTAAATTCAATTGACAAATAGAGATCTAGTAAGTCAACATGAACTATTTGAAATTACCTTTCTCAACCTTTTCATGCAACCAGAAGTCAACAGGAATAGACTTGCATGTCACATGTTTTCTTTTGTTACTTCCTAGGCTCATATTTACAAACTTCTCATTATCTTGGACATATTAGGTTTTCATTTGGTGCCTAGTGGCTATCATGGCTTCATAATTCTGAGCTTGATTTCATGTTTTCCTTATTATGTGCCCAAATGTTTAATTTCTTTCCTAGAATTGACCTACTACCACTCCAGTGGCCCAAACATATCTATAAATTCCTTGAACTACCTTTCAATATTGAAATTCATATGCCATCCCTTGAAAGCCACATGAAGTTTTAACTTTTAACCTGATCCAAAGAACAGTTTGTCACTTTTCTCTCCTATGAAGGGTTTATTCGTCTCTATGGTAAGACTTCTTCATGTAGGCCCAGAACATGCACAAATACCCTGATTTCCATGTTATGCTTCTTAGTTGGACCATACTGCAAGCTGGTTTGAGACTTGAGGAGCAACTACCTAGAGCACTTCATAATAAGAATATTACGCTTGGAATTATTTATCAAAATTGAAATCCCTTTTGTTTCAAATGGGCACTATGGATGAGCTTCACACAAATTTTACTCCTTGGCATCCATTCTCTTCCCTTTTGAATTTATCATAGTATTTTTCATGAATCACATGCAACAGCTTACAAAGCCTGGAGTTAGTTTTTACTCAGGATTGAAGAATTCCATTACAACCATGAGAGGGATCACTAAGATTTTTTAAGGAGCAGTTTTCTAGGTAAGAAATATTTATTTTGGTAAAGCTGTGGCACCTCAGTCAACAAGTTTACTACTAGTTTAATCAAACCCTGAGTGTATACTCCTTGAAATGACTACAAATGGATGCTATGAAAATCCTTGGTGGTTTTAAAAAAAACTGGTGCAGGTGGCTTGGTCACAACCAACCCTAACCAGCACTTCCAGGACTGGATGGCTCCTATACTTGGTAGAACTGCCAAATTTATCCCAATGACCAAATTTTTTGCTAATTTTCCTCCCCGCAATTTTGCCTCCGCAATCGTCGTCCCTCAACTCTATTTCTGCAACAGAGTTGTTGCATTTGAGTTACATAATGGGGGATCTCAAATTCCCAATGTTGTGTTCTGCAACTCTCTTTTTGCAACGTCCTTCCTGCAAGAGAGTTGCGGGTTGCAAGATGCAGGATTCCAACTTCCCAAAGTTTCTCCCCTGCAACTTCCTCTCCGCAACTTTTCCTCCACAATTTCTTATCCGTATGATCTTTGCGGCCTTCACTTTGACCGTCGATCTAATTTTGGTGCGAACCTCTCATATCTCTGTGGATATGTTAACTTCCTCGCAACTTTCGTTGTAGGATTTTTCTCGACCATCATATCCTTATTTGTGGGCTCAATCTTGACCATTCATTCTCTGCAAAACTTATTAATGGAAAAAATTCTACGGGTTGCACCGACTGATCATGGAATTGATGAATCCAGCCTGCAATTGTCTCGATTCCTTATCCTAACACTCTTATACATGCATCTACGCTCTACTTCAACTATTCAAGCAAGCAATTGATGCATGAATACAATAACTTCTCAAAAATACACAAATGTTCAGGAAAATGCTAAAGTTGGCTCAGTAAGATATATCAGTTCAACACAGTACATCCATAAAGGATAAAAACCCAACAAACACATGGTTAATCTTTCTATTAAGAAATCAAAGGAAAATGCACACAACTTGCATCTCTCTTCTTTCAACTCTTCAAAATATTTACAAGTAGGAATCAGACATAGGTCTGTCCTCTCTCTGCAAACTTGGAATTCTAAATGTTGAAGAGAAGAACTCCCTCTACATCTCTAAACTATCTTTTTAAACTAAAATGCTACTCTATTCTTGAGTGGTCCCGCAACTGAAAACAAACAGTATGACGCATGATGAAAACGTCCTTGGCTGAAACAAACTACCAGCTGCTTGATCTCCATGCAGGGAGTCGTGATCCGCAATGATTCCTATGTCGCTAATCAAACTATGAATCAACATAAAATGGTTACAAAAGATTGCATAGCATGTGACCAACTCATCAAATTGTTGGCATGCCACAATTCTCCTAGATCAGACTCGCAAGGTAGAAAAAAATTGTGAATCCCTATTCATTAGATCAGCTACAGTGAAATCATTGGATTCCAACTCTGTAGTGCTCATCCAAGTACAATCCGTAGTTGGTCGCTTCTTCCACTTGACCAAATAATCCAGATAGTCCTTCTTGCTTGTACTTTTTACCACTTTAGTGTCCAGAACGACCTCAACTTCTAGAGGTTGTGCCACAGGCATCTACCCTGCCCATTGTAAGTCTTCAGTAGGATATTCAACTTCTAGAAAGGTTCTAGTGTCATTTGCTACATAAGGATATATATCTGTAACATTAAAGATTGGTGAAATACCAAATCCCGTAAGCATATCTAATTCATAAGCATTTGGTGAAAATGTTTTGAATGTCCTGTAGGGTCCAATATTCTTCATCTTCATATTGTTATACTCTCCTTTTGGAAATCTATCTCGCTTCAGATATGCTAAGACCAAATCTCCTACTTCATAGTTATTTGCTCTCCTTTTGGAATCTGCTATGGCCTTGTAACTGGTGTTACTCTGTTGCAACCTCATTTTCACTTGCTCATGGAGTTCATTGAGCCTTATAGAAAACTCTTCACCATCAGCACTCATGTTCTCCAATTGACCTAAGTCACAAAGCTCACACACTCCTCTTGGATGCATTCCATACAAAATTTGAAATGGACTCATCCTTGTACTCATGTTTGGTGAATCATTATAGGCAAACTTAGCTTGAGCTAACACTTTGTCCCAATTCTTAGGAATCTCTCCAACCAAACTTCTCAACATGTTCCCCAGACTCCTATTGACTACCTTGGTCTGTCCATCAGACTGTGGGTGATATGCTGAACTAAAGTTCGGTCTGGTACCCAACTTATTCCACAAGGTTCTCCAGAAATGACCTGTGAACTTCACATCTCTATTTGATATAATGCTTCTAGTTAAACAATGTAGCTTTACAACTTCATCGAAGAACAAGTTAGCAATGTGTGTAACATCACTAGTACTGTAACATGGAATGAAATGTGCCATCTTAGTGAATCTATCAATAACCATGAAGATAGAATCATGTCCCTTTTGAGTTCTTGGAAAACCTAGAATGAAATCCATACTCACAGAATCCTAAGGCCTAGTTGGAATAGGAAACGGTGTATACAATCATGTGTCCTGGCTTCTCCCCTTAGCATGTTGTCATACTCTACATCTGCTTACAAAATTCTCAACTTCAGACCTCATCCTTAGCCAAAAATAGAAATGACCCAAATACCCAAAGGTTTTATCACTTCCAAAGTGACCTGCCATACCTCCATTGTGTTTTAACTGTATCAAGTTCTCCCTCATAGAACACTTTCGTATATAGAGTTTACTATTTTTAAAGAGTAAACCATATTGAAGTGTATACTCCATCCATGGTTCTCTATCTAACTCCACTAGATTCTTACAAGCCATGTAAGCTTCCTGGAAATCAATGTCAGTGTTATCACGTATATAGTAGCCAGGCTACCATATTCTATTTTTTAGACACAATACATTTTTTAGCCAGATCTCTTACATGTGAGATGCTGAGATGAGTAGTTTTGATGGATCATTATTATGTTAGTGGACTATTGTACTCTCCCATGTTAGGACCGAGTCTCAGGACGCTCAGATTTGAGGACCAATGTAGCCATTTATGTCATTTCAGAGCAGTCATTGATGCCCAGTTTTATATCAGTTTGTTCTCATTGGACAGATGGTGTCTCAGATAGGAATATATTGCATGGTTATAACTCAACATCTTATATTGTGTTATGGTTATTATTTCTCTTATACTGATTCTTGTGACATGTATTAACTTGTGGTATCATGATCTGACGGTCATAATTATATGGACTTGGTTGTATCTTGTACTATGTATTGATGTCCTTACTTAGACTTGGAAGTTCTTGATATATACTCATTGGTTTTACCCTCCTTAGAGAGAATAGAGGTAGTCATTCCCACCATTGTTTTGGCTTGCTAGTGTTGGCTCCATCATTCACTGTCTTCACCCATCCATTACCTTCAATTTTAGTTTCAACCCGACTAACTTCTTGACTTATGGCATGGAGGACCTTTTTCCCCGCTAGAACTTTTGTTGGACAAGCCTCTCTATTTATATTGTGCCTTGGCTCTGAGTTGGTGATAGAACTTGCCTTTGGTAAGTTAGATTGTATGCCTAAATCATTCTGTTCGGTTGTCCTGATGTTTGGCATTGTGTAGAACTCCACCTAGTCACTTGAGATGTTGTTGGCTAAAACAGAAAGCTCATGTACTGCTTATATTGGAAATATTGAATATGCGCGAATGGAAAATGAAAATTATAAAACTATGTTTCTAACACATGTAAAAAGGGCAAGAGCAATGAAATGCTAAAATACTCCTTGAAGAGTATAAGAAAAGGTCTAAAAAAGCAATTGTTTAAAATATCCTATATCCAAAAATTGCTAACCTTATTAAAATAAATATGTCCTAAATGAAAGCTGCGATTAGATGTGCTTTTAAGCATTAGTGAAGTCCAAAAAGGCCATGGAATAAAATGATGATCCTAATGAACTTGGATAAATCTTGATGTAGTCATGATGCCTAAGTTAAATAAGCACTCTCTAAACAACTCACCCATTTGTGAGGCACTGCCATTCCTTGTGTTGTTGTTTGTCTGACATTGGTTATAGTGATTATTCCATTTCCATATCCGAAGTGTCATGATGTTGAGTAGGAAGTCATCCTTTGCCTTAGCCTTGTCAATTTCATCCTTCACCCTTCACTAGCAAAATGACTACAGCTATGAAGTGAGTATAGTCTTGAAAGTCTAAGTTTGAGTAATAATAAATAAAGCCTTATATATGTATTTGTTGATGTATCGCTAGAAAGATGATTACTACTTGTTGATATTGTTTCTTGAATGAGTTGTAGAGCATGTCTTAGTCTTTTAACACTTGCAGCAGATGGATGATAGTCTGAGTCATTATTGGTGTCTGATCATTTATAGAGGGTTATATTGTTTATTGGATATGGTTGATGATCAGATAGAGACCTATGAGGGGTATGAGTATACACCTTAGATGGATTTGGACTCTCTGAGTCTAATGAGACAGTTTATTTCCAGTTTCAGGCACTTGTAGATATGATCAGGCTCATTCTTCCTTTCTGATGCAGTTTTTCTTCACAGGTTGATATGTCTGAGCAGGGAGATGTTTTAGTTGGATCTCCTAGGACGTTGTATGGAACATAGGGATGTAGCCACTTGTTTGTACCATAGTACCACAATCCCAAAGATCCTGGTGGGATCAGTTTGGCAATGTAGGTACCCTAGGAGGCTGTTTTGGCAGGTTCACGTTTCTCGAGGCAGATTAAAAAATGATTAAATGGCTATTAAAGAAATCGATTTGGGATACTGAGGCAAGTAAATGACATGGGATGAGTCATTATGATGAGAGTGATTTCCTCCACACCTTCTCCAGCAGGTGCAGCTCCTGATTGGGCCCACATCTATTTTTTGGGCATTTTTTATTATTTTCTGGAGCTCTTTTTGGAGGCTCACGATTTCCTCAAGGAGGCACAAAAGTCAAAGAATTATATTTTTATATTATTTATTGTGCCATGGGGACACCCAAAGGGATTTAGCCAAACACTCCTTGGACCCACCATGTGCTTTCATTTATTTCTTGTTGAGTGGGTTACCTTTTTTGGGTGGGTTAGTCCACTTTGATAAATTATGGTTATATTGATCCATGTATTGTATGTTGAGATAATCTTAACCATTGATTTGAACATTTCATCTTTTAATCTTAGCCACTCGTTTTGAAAGTGGTTAGGATTTGGTTATGATTGAGGTTCTCTCATTTCTATTTAAAGGAGAGAGCTTCTCATTTGTAAGGGGTCTTTGGCTCCTGGATCTGAATAATAGAAAGACTTTTTTGTGGAAATTACTTTGGATCTGCTTTGCATCTGATGTGCTCAAATGGTGATTAGCTAATATTCAGCTTCCTAGCATTGTGGAAATTCTCGTGAGATCTATATTTTTCGTGGCTGTCATTGTTTTGTCTATAGGATGGCGTTTTGGTTGGAGCATTTTTGTAGGGGGGCCTCAACTTGTTCGGTTCTCTTCATCTTGGATCAGCAGTTTTTCATTAGTTTCATTATGATCTATGATTAATTCATTTTACTGTCTTGTAGCATTCAATTTCTTTATCTTGTATTACCAAATCTGATATGGTTGACATTTTCTTATGCAAGGTAGGGGGTGCATTGGTGGCTTGGAGCTTGCATATGCCATAGAAATCATGGGGATCTTCCAGAATTGATCGAGATAGCAAAGATCGTCACTATTACATAATTCTAGAAGCATTTCCAGGTAATATCCAGCAGGTAATTCTCTTCTTTTTTAGATCTTATTCCATTGTACCTTTCTTTTCTTCAACTTTTTCTGAAAACTCCTAAAGCACTAAAAACCCTAAAAATTAATAAACTTGGCAATAGTATGATATTTTTCTAAACCATTTCTAGGTTTCATAGATCAGGACTCCCCTTCATCAAATCAACTGAAATGCTAGTCAAATTCCTCACAGTTTGACCTAGATATGATTTTAAGCAAAAAACTGCATAACCCCCCACTAAAAAATTGGCCTGCTAGGGTTTTGAGTTTTTCTGAATTTTGACTTCGTGGATGGATAGATCGGGTCCCACACAGCCTAAATAAACCCCAACACTATCCATTTTCTTGACCATTTGACCTAGATCTGAAAAATTGACTGAAACTTCCCTAACGCCTTCACTGAAAATTAGACTTTTTTGGAAGTGAGTTTTTCTGAAATCTAACAAGATAGATAGATAGATCAGGTCCCCAAAATTCCAGAACAAATCCAACACTGAGCTACTTCTCTTCTATTTTCCCTAGATCTAAAAAATTAGTTTTCATCCTCCTAGCCCCCCCTTCATCAGATTCTGACTTTTCCAGATCTGATTTTTTTGCTGATTTTCTGATTTGGGCTTGTAGATCAGGTTACCTTGACCTCTTCTCTCCTTCAATGCGGAACCATTAGCCTCCAGGTAACCCTAGAAATACAAATCTGTCATCCTAAGCCCTGGCATTAGCCATCCATTGAGTTGGGTTTCCTATACCTTAGCTTTTCTGGACCAACTACTTTCTTGGTTCGTAGATCAAGGTGTCTCCCAAGTGGGTTCTCTGAAACATTGGTTTGCTGCTGACTCCATTTCCCAATGCACACAAGGAACTGATCTCCTAGCTAGCACTAGCCCCAACTTGACCTCACTCCGTTTCCTTTTGCCAACACCTACTGATAACTCAAGTCACATATCTTTCACTGAGATTGTCCCCTTGTTACTAGGCAGTCCCAACTCTGTTCTTTCTCACCCTGTCATAGTTATGTTTCCCAAGACAGTGGTCATCTCCATTAGTTTCTAGTACCTTAACCTTAGAGCTATGGTTTCCATTTACCTTGCACCTTAATTACCCTGAAGCCCCATCTGATCTTCTTCTAGTGTCTAGGTCTGATCTCTCCTATCAGGAGCAAATCTGGGTCTCCCCGATTGTTGTCTTGGACTAGGATAACATAAAGTGAAGGCTTCCTTGATTGGCATGACAACCATCCATTTGGGATTCTAGGTAGTCACAGTTCCACCCTTTAGTTTCTTGCCCCTCTGCCATCCATCCTGGATCCACTTCACACAAGCAACTACAAGTGGTTGATAACATTTTGGCATCATTGTCGGGGAAGGTAGAGGCCTACCCTGGTCTGACATTTATCCTTAGTCTCTCCTCCCATTCTCTTTGCCACATTTTGGCATCATTTCCAGGGAGGTAGTGGCCTACCTTTGTTCAACATACCTCACCTTTCCCTACGACATATCTTTTATTGGTGAATTACTTGTGTGGTTCACCTGGCGAGTCCACCCCATGACCTCATTGAGGATCGTACCCAACACATTAATTTTAAGTCCTTAGAGCATACCATAAATCATAATGAAGTTGGATGTATTTCTGAGGCACATGAAAGAAGTAACCAAAAGCATGATTGAAAATACAAGACAAATAAACGAAAGGAATAGATCGAGGTTAGACTACGGGTATGAGGATGATCTCAAGCATGATTATGGGTATGAATCTAGTTATCACAATATTTATGATACCCACCAACTTACTCACCCATGCAATAAATATTTACCGACCATACCAAGTGTAATTGTAAGTCGACATGAACCTAGAAATTATTCCCAGTCAAAGCCTTATAGCCAAGTAACCAGAGTTGTTAAAAAGCAAGACAAACGGTCTCCTTTTGACTTTTCTGAAATACCGGGAGCACCTCATCCTATGCTAAATGATTACACTAGGAGGATGCCTTGGTTCAATGGAAATAATGATATATCTATTGAAATTCATTTGGACATTCTCTGGGATTACATGGAATCTAGAGGTGCTGACAATGAAGATGTTTATATGCGAGCCTTAGGAGAATCCTTGCAAGGGGATGTTAAACTATGGTTTGATCATTCAGCACCAGGATCCATCACTGGATATGACATGTTCACAGATTTGTTAATTGATAGTTGGAGTAGGAACACTGATGATTCTTTAGAGTGTGAATCTAGCAATGATTATAATCAGTATATTGGCAATGTGCTTTCTCAATTGGACCATTCCTCTCTTGATATGTTCCAAATTATGAGCGTGCTTGCAATCCATAAGAATGTTACAGAGTACTTCGAGAACAATTTTTCAAAATCTCATGTTGAAACTAAGAGGGATATCAATCAAATCATACGAGATACTCTGCTATTATTAACTGAAGTAGTCACATAGCAAATCCTGGATCTGATCCGTGGAAGGGAACCTAACATGCACCATCAAGAAACATCTTTAGTTGAGCCTTCCTTTGGTGAGGTCATTAAAGAGCCTTTAAAAGAGCAACTCCATAGTCATTTCCTGATTGATGATAATTTAAGCCAGTGTCCAACCTACCTGAATCTAGATTCAGACCTTGATCATATCACTGTAGAAGAAGAAAAGGTTAAAATTGATAAAACTTCTACTAAAGAGCAATCTTGTGGTCATATTGTAGTTGAAGACCAAGTTTGCGAGGATATAAATGAACATAGTAATGTTTTTCCTTATCAAATGAATGATGACGATCATTTATCCTCAGTTGAATGTAATGAATAATCTCAAGAAGAACAACCGCATGATGTTGATATGCTAGTGAGCAAGCTTAACCAAGAACCTTCTTTGTCACATCTTTCGAACTGGAATCTGTGTCCCAATAATCATCAAGATCCTCCAAGGAATGATTCTTGTAATGATGTTACTATTCCCCGTCATAGTTTTGATGAAGGTGATTTGGTTGAGGAGATTAATCATAGTGAGTCTAGTTCTTGGGAGCTTAGTTTTAATCTTGCCAATTTCTCTAGCAAATGTCCCATATCACATGGAATATTGGTGTTAACATATTTAGGTGATGCAAATCAAGTCTTAATTTTTCAATCTACCCTCCTATCCCAGCTTTTGAAGTCTCCTATGGTATCATGCGGTACAGAGTCTCGAAAGTGCCAAATGGTCAATGGTAAAACATTTTATCTCCTTTCATCCTTGGTGCATAATGTTTTCAACTTTTCTAATTTCTTTGATTGGGTAAATGAAAATCTCTATAAAGACCAATTCCATATTTTCTCATTTTACAAACAACAAATGGGGTTAATCTTAATTTCTGGCTTAATGATTTCTAATTTGTCCCTATTTTGTTTCACCATTGATCATGATGTGGGTATGGTTGAGTGTGCTAACTAGAAAGAGGAGGGAAAAAATGATGACCTAGGGGGGATGAATCATGTATTATATTCTTTTATTTCATCAAATTTAAACTTGCATAAATTTTATGATCCTATCGATCTATGGGTAGAAGAAGTTTGCAACAATCAGCCTCATCCCTGGCATGATTTCATTTCTCTTTATCCATTTCATTCTTTGATCTTCAAAAAACAAGTTATAATGGCTTCAATTTTCATTCACATTACTTGCAAGCCATGTTTGACTTGTTGTATCATTAATTGTAAAGAAGTCTCAATAGATTCGTTCAGCAAGTGGTTGCATTGGATTTATGATTTTACTTAACACTTGTCCAAATTGGTTAGAGTAGGGTAGTTAGGATGAAATAAGCCTTTCCTGGCAGCAGTATAGAGTTTTGCTTAGTTGTTTGAAGCTCACTTTTGAAGCTCTTAGTATAGTGTTGATTTCTGATATCCTGCACAATAAAAATCAAAATTTTATTGAAAGTTGTGGTTATAGATTAGATTTATTTTCTTCTTTTCAGTTTCATGCATCTTTATTTTTAGTATTTTATATATTATCCACATATTGTACTGACGACCAGTCTATGAGTTTGGTATAGCTCTGGACATGCTGCAGGTAGTCAGGTACATTTTTGGTAGTAGTTGCATAGCTGGATGGATTGATCGAGGATGCGAGAAGCAGAGTGCGAGGACCAAATATTCTGAGGTTCTCAAGCACTCTTTTCAATAGAGCACTTATCCCAGCTGGAGCCAGATGTTATCACATACATAGTAGCCAGGCTACCATATTCTATTTTTTAGACACAGTACATTTTTCAGCTAGATCTCTTACATGTGAGATGCTGAGATGAGTAGTTTTGATGGATCATTATTATGTTAGTGGACTATTGTACTCTCACATGTCAGGACTGAGTCTCAAGACACTCAGATTTGAGGACCGATGCAGCCATTTATGTCATTTCAGAGCAGTCATTGATGCCTAGTTTTATATCAGTTCTTTCTCATTGGAAAGATGGTGTCTTAGATAGGATTATATTGCATGTTCATGACTCAACATTTTATATTGTGTTATGGTTATTATTTCTCTTATACCGATTATTGTGACATGTATTAACTTGTGGTATCATGATCTGGCGGTCATAATTATATGGACTTGGTTGTATCTTGTACTATGTATTGATGTCCTTACTTATACTTGGAAGTTCTTGATCTATATTAATTGGTTTTACCCTCCTTAGGGAGAATAGAGGTAGTCATTCCCACCATTGTTTTGGCTTGCTAGTGTTGGCTCCATCATTCACTGTCTTCACCCATCCATTACCTTCAATTTTAGTTTCGACTCGACTGACTTCTTGAATTATGGCATGGAGGACCTTTTTCCCTGTTATAAATTTTGTTGGACAAGCCTCCCTGTTTATATTTTGTCTCGGCTCTGAGTTGGTGACAGAACTTGCCTTTGGTAAGTTGGATTGTATGCCTAAATCATTCTGCTCGGTTGTCCCGATGTTTGGCATTGTGAAGAACTCCCCCTAGTCACTTGAGATGTTGTTGGATAAAACTGAAAGCTCATGTACTGCTTATATTGGAAATATTGAATATGCACCCATGGAAAATGAAAATTATAAAACTGTGTTTCTTAACATATGTAAAAAGGGCAAGAGCAATGAAATGCTAAAATCTTCCTTGAAGAGTATAAGAAAAGGCCTAAAAAAGCAATGGTTTAAAATATGCTATATCCAAAAATTGTTGACGTTATTAAAATAAATATGTCCCGGATGAAAGCTGAGATTAGCTATTCTTTTAAGCATTGGTGAAGTCCCAAAATGGTCATATAGGCCAAAAAGGCCATGGAATAAAATGATGATCCTAATGAACTTGGATCAAGCTTGATGTAGTCATGATGCCTAAGTTGAATAAGCACTCACTAAACAACTCACCCATTTGTGAGGCACTGCCATTCCTTGTGTTGTTGTTTGTCCGACATTGGTTACAGTGAGTATTCTCTTTCCATATCCAAAGTGTCATGATGTTGAGTAGGAAGTCATCCTTTTCCTTAGCCTTGTCAATTTCATCCTTCACCCTTCACTAGCAAAATGACTACAACTATGAAGTGAGTATAGTCCTGAAAGTCTAAGTTTGAGTAATAATAAATAAAGACTTATATATGTATTTGTTGATGTACCGCCAATGAAATGATTGCTACTTGTTGTGATTTTTGCTTGAATGAGGCACCCTAGGAGGCTATTTTGGCAGGTTCACGTTTCCCGAGGCAGATTAAAAAATGATTAAATGACTATTGAAGAAATTGATTTGGGATACCGAGGAAAGAAAATGACATGGGATGAGTCATGATGATGAGAGTGATGTTCTCCATACCTTGTCCAGCAGTTGCAGCTCCTGATTGGGCCCACACCTATTTTTCGGGAATTTTTTATTATTTTCTGGAGCTCTTTTTGGAGGCTCATGATTTCCTCAAGGAGCAACAAAAGTCAAAGAATTAAATTGTTATATTATTTATTGTGCCATGGGGACACCCAAAGGGAGTTAGTCAAACACTCCTTGGCCCCACCATGTGCTTTCATTTATTTCTTGTTGAGTGGGTTACCTTTTTTGGGTGGGTTAGTCCACTTTGATAAATTATGGTTATATTGATCCATGTATTGTATGTTGAGATCATCTCAACCATTGATTAGAAAATTTCATCTTTTAATCTTAGCCACTCGTTTTGAAAGTGGTTATGATTTGGTTATGATTGAGGTTCTCTAATTTCTATTTAAAGGGGAGAGCTTCTCATTTGTAAGGGGTCTTTGGTTCTTGGATCTGAATAATAGAAAGACTTTTTTGTTGAAATTTTTCTGGATCTGCTTTGCATCTGATGTGCTCAAATGGTGATTAGATAGTATTTAGCTTCCTAGCATTGTGGAAATTCTCACGAGATCTATATTTTTCGTGGCTATCATTGTTTTGTCTACAGGAGGGCATTTTGGATGGAGCTTTTTTGTAGGGGGGCCTCAACTTGTTCGGTTCTCTTCATCTTGGATCAGGGGGTTTTCATTAGTTTCATTGTGATCTATGATTACTTCATTTTACTGTCTTGTAGCATTCAGTTTCTTTATCTTGTATTAGCAAATCTGATATGGTTGACGTTTGCTCATGCAGGGTAGGGGGCGCATTGGTGGCTTGTAGCTTGCATATGCCATAGAAATCATGGGGATCTTCCAGAATTGATCAGGATAGAAAAGATCGTCACTGTTATAGAATTCTACAACCATTTCCAGGTAAGATCTAGCAGGCAAGTCTCTTCTTTTTCAGATCTTATTCCATTGTACCTTGCTTTTCTTCAACTTTTTCTGAAAAATCCTAAAGCACTAAAAACCATAAAAAATAATAAACTTGGGAATAGTCCGATATTTTTCCAAACCATTTCTAAGTTTCATATATCGGGCCTCCCCTTCATCAAATCAACTAAAACATTTGTCAAATTCCTCACAGTTTGACCTAGATTTGATTTTAAGCAAAAAACTCATAACCCCCCACTGAAAAATTGGCTTGCTATGGTTTTGAGTTTTTTTCTAAATTTTGACTTCATAGAAAAATAGATTGGGTTACACATAGCCTAAATCAACCCAAACATTGTCCATTTGCTTGACCATTTGACCTAGATCTGAAAAATTGACTGAAATTGCCCTAGTGCCCTCACTGAAAATTAGACTTTTCCGTAAGTGTTTTTTCCTAAAATCTAACAAGATAGATAGATAGATCAGGTCCCGAGAATTCCAGAACACCCCCAATTCTGAGCTAGTTCTCTTCAATTTTCCCTAGATCTAAAAAATTGGTTTTCAGCCTCCTAGCCCCCCCCTCATCAGATTCTAACTTTCCCAGATCTGATTTTTCTGCTGATTTTCTGATTTGGGCATGTAGATCAGGTTACCCTGACCTCTTCTCTCCTTCAATGCTGAGCGATTAGACTCAAGGTAACCCTAGAACTGCAGATCTATCCTCCTAAGCCCTAGCTCTAGCCATCCATTGAGCTAGGTTTCCTATACCTTAGCTTTTTCGGACCAACTACTTTCTGGGTTCGTAGATCAAGGTGTCTCCCAGGTGGGTTGTCTGAAACATTAGTTTACTACTGACTACATTTCCCAATGCACACAAGGCACTTATCTCCTAGATAGCACTAGCCCCAACTTGACCTCACTCCTATTCCTTTTTCCAACACCTACTGATAACTCAAGTCACCTATCTTTCGCTGAGATTGTCCCCTTGGTACTAGGCAGTCCCAACTCTATTCTTGCTCACCTTGTCACAGTTACATTTCCCAAGATAGTGGTCATCTCCATCAGTTGCTATTACCTTAACCCTGGAGCTAGGGTTTCCATTTACCTTGCACCTTAAGTACCCTGAAGCCCCATTTGATCTTCTTCTGGTGTCTAGGTCCGATCTCTCCTATCGAGAGTAGATCTGGGTCTCCCCTATTGTTGTCTTGGACTAGGATAACATAAACTGAAGGCTTCCTTGATTGGCATGACAACCATCCATTTGGGAGTCTAGGCAGTCATGGCTCCACCCCTTAGTTGCTTGCCCCTCTACCATCCATCCTGGATCCACCTCACACAGGAAACTACAAGGCGGGTGATAACAGTAAGCTTCATACAAATATCTCAAATGCTCAAATCCCAAGACTTCGATATGATTCTATTGCATAATCAATAGTATCCAACTCAAGGCATCAACTACTCTGTTTGACTGTCCACTTATGTGTTTCAACACAAAGGTAAATCTCTGTAAGAACTCAACCCACTTGACATGTTTCAGGTTCAACTTAGGTTGCATCATAATATTGCAATGCATGGTTGTCAGAGTACAACACAAATTCTCTATGCATCAAATAGTGCCTCCAATGCTTCATTGATTAAATAATAGCATAAAACTCCTTGTCATAAGATGAATACTTCTTCTTGGGATCATTCAACTTCTCACTGAAATACGCTATAGGCCTATCCTCATGACTGAGTACATCTCTAATTGCTACTGCACTAGCATCACACTTCACTTGGAAAGGGTGGTTGAAGTTTGGTAACTTCAATAATGGATGTTCATTGATCTTCTTCTTCAAGAACTGGAAACTCTTTTCATCCTTTACTGTCCATTGAAATGGTTGTCTATCCTTCTTAATTGTCTCGACAATAGATGCACAAATACCACTGAAATCATTTATAAACTTCATATAGAAACTTGATAATCCATGAAATATTCTTACCTCAAATATGTTCCTTGGTGAAGGCCAATCAATGATTGCTTACACCTTTTCTAGATCCATCTTCAACACATATCTTGAGATAAAAAAACCCAAATATACTAGCTATGTCTTCATGAATGTGCACTTCTTCACATTTATCAGCAACTTCTCTTGTTGCATCCTCTCTAAAACATATCTCAAATGCTTTAGATGCTCTTCTTCTATTTTGATGAAAGCTAAAATGTCGTCAAGGTAAACTATCGCAAACTTATCCATGAAATCTCTCAAGACTTCATTCATTGATCTCATAAAAATGCTTGGTGCATTGGACAATCGAAATGGCATGACCAACCACTCATATAACCCATCACTTGTTTTAAAGGTTGTATTCCCATCATCTCCTTCTCTGATTCTGATTTGATGATATCTATTAACCCAAAATATACCCCAAGCCATAAGAATTTCTCTCTGTAACAGAATTGGCAACTCCGCTGGGGACGTTCCTTGTTTTTCTTTGGGGTTTGGGGTCACAATGTGCTTGATATTCTTGACTTCCTCTATGTTTCATTTTATAGTATGTTCATCCATTGGCACTCCCCTTTATTGGTTTGACCCTTGGCCTGATTTTTACCAATGTCTTCTCTATATACGCAGGTTTTTGGATAAAAGTCATGTACACACGCAGGTTTTTGGCCAAAAGTCACATATACATGCAGGTTTTTGGCCAAAATCCGCATATACATGCAGCTTTTTGGCCAAAAGTCATGTATATACGCAGCTGTTCTTTAAACAGTCGCGTACATCCTCCCTTTTGGTGAGTTTGATGTTGTGGGAAGTTCTTGGGTGGGTTGTGAGTGTGATTGGGTCTTCCTTGGGTCTGATGTTGTCTGTCGGATGCTTCTTTGTGACTAGAGACCTTCTTTTCATTGACTTTTCTTTGAAACTAGTTTTAGTCATTTATCCTTTTTGTTTTTCCATTAATGCATTACTCTTTTTTGTCTTAGTGTCTTGTTGGGCTTGTGTTTTATACTTGCTGCAGAGACTGAGAGTTTTAGATGACTTTTATTGCATTTTTCATTATTTTATATTGAAAAATACAAGGGAGTTGCATTTTTTTTTTCATATGGATTTGAGGAGGTACTTGCATTGGATTGCTTGGATGAGTGTTTTATTTAGGCTTTCATATAGGAAGGATTGCATTGGCATTCAGAAAGGAATATATATTTATGCATCTCATGTAGTGGCATACCCTATTTTTCATTCTACAAGATTGCACTTGGCATTGCTTGTTAGGTGTGCACTTTTATTTCACTGCTGAGTCTTCATATCACTAGTTGCACGGCCATTTCCCTTTGAGTAATCACATCCAATTAAAATCAATGCATAATAAAATGAATTACACTCTTTTGTTTTATAGGGTTCACCAACAGGATTAGGTTTTAGGGTCTTGGAATAGTTCATTGTAAGTTAATTCTCCAAGACCACCAAACGAAACATTTATGTGTCTGTCTAGGTGAGAGTGTGAAATTCCTTGGTATAATTAGTGTTTCTCAGGATCCTCCTCTTACAAGGGAGTTAAGCACGAGGAAGTGTGAGTGGTTATTGATTGGGATGACCCTATTTATAACTGAGTAGCACCAGAGATATTTCTTGGATTGTATTCGTATCTGGGGGCTCTTTCGAGAGCTTCGAGCTTTGCTACCCTACCCATACGGTCAATCCTACCTGCGACTGTCCGCCTGAGCATTGATTATATTGATGTGACCTTAGTTTCCTTACCTAGGTTATCAAGGGGGTACTTCGTAGAGGTTATTGTTGGTTGTGGAGCCTAATATTCCAGGTCTAGAGATATTATTTAGTTTTGATTGTAACCTAGGAGTATTGTACACTTGTTTCCCCTGCCTTGGAGTTCGGGGAAGTGCCCCAAAAAAGGGGGTTCGGGGGTGGAGCCCCTGAATTTTTTTTTTTTGGGATGTGTGTTGGCCAACAGTATTGTGGACCCATGGTATTGGGTTAACCCTAGAATTTTTCCCATGGTATTTCCCCATATAAAAGAGAGCATTGTAAATCGACTGGATATGGTATTGTATTGTACTAGAAGAGAGACTGTGAGAGCATGAAGAGGAAGTGCAGTGGTTTTGTTGCAGGGTGTATCCCTTCATCTTTCTAGAATGTAATAAAAGGACTGACAAATTTCTTTGTGGACGTAGCCCATCGTTTGGGTGAACCACATTATATCTGTGTCTCTCTGTAATGTTTTAATGTGTTTTGCATCTTGTTTATCAATTTAACTATATATCTGTTATTGCTCTGCGGTCCTGTTTTAGAACAATTGGTATCAGAGCCAAAAGGTCTATTTGGTTGGTAAACTTGCAGGAAAGAAGGGTTCCTGGTTTGAGTGGGAGTAATGGCAGAAGAAGGAAATTTTAGGGTCGAGAAATTTAACGGCCAAAACTATCAGTTATGGAAGATGCAAATGGAGGACTATCTGTACTAGAAAGATCTGTACCTGCCGTTGGGCGGAAAAGCAAAATAGCCAGCAGCTATGAAGGATGAAGAATGGGAGGTTCTTGACAGAAAGGTACTAGGAACAATATGGCTATGCCTGGCTTCGTCGGTGGCCTTCAATATTTCGAAAGAAAAAACAATAGAGGGTGTGATGAGCGCATTGAGTAAGCTCTACGAAAAACCCTCGGCTTCTAACAAGGTATTTTTAATGAAGCGTTTATTTAATATGAAGATGTCGAAAGGTGGATCTGTTGCTGACCATTTAAATGAGTTTAATACACTTACCAGTCAGTTAAGTTCTGTAAAAGTGAACTTTGATGATGAGGTTAGGGCTCTTCTAATCTTGTGCTCATTGCTAGAAAGCTAGAATAGCTTGGTCATGGCTGTAATTAACTCTGTCCCTAGTTCAAACACTCTTAAGTTTGATGATGTCGTTAGTGCTATTCTTAGCGAGGAAATGCGAAGGAAAAGCACAGGTGAGACATCAGGTAATGCGTTGACCATGGAGAGCAGAGGGAGACAAAATGAGAGAGGAAGGATCCCAAGAAATCACGGTAAGTCTAAAAAGGGAAGATCCAAGTCCATATTTAGAAAAATAGAATGCCGAAATTGTGGTAAGAAAGGACATCTAAAGAAATACTGTAGAGCACCAAAGAAGAAAGGTGAGAGGCAGCAAGAGACTACCCAGGAAGCTAATGTAGCAGGTGATGTGTTACAAGATGCTTTGATTCTTGCATTAGATAATACTAGTGATTACTAGGTAGTATATTCAGGGGCTTCATGTCATGCTACACCCCATAGGAAATTCTTTTATGATTATGTTCAAGGTGATTTTGGGCATGTGTTATTGGGGGATGATGAACCATGTAAAATTGTTGGAAAGGGTAAGGTACATATTAAGCTAAATAATGGAAATGACTGGTTACTAAAGGATGTAAGGCACATTCCTGCTATGAAAAGAAATTTGATCTCAACAGGGTAGTTGGGAGATCACGGCTATTTGTCTACGTTTGGAAAAACGTGGTGGAAGGTCACTAAAGGATCAATGGTAATTGCAAAAGGAGATAGGATAGGTACATTATATTTATGTCCTCATAATATTGATTATTCTATTTCTGTAGCTTCCACAGAAATAGGTGCAGCGTTGTGGCATCATAGGCTTGGCCACATGAGTGAGAAGGGGATGTAGATTCTCCACTCAAGGAAACTGCTTCTAGATCTAAAGCAGGTAAGTTTGGAATTTTGTGAGAACTGTGTTTATGGAAAACAGAAGAGAGTTAGATTTCTTAGGGTTGGGAAACAAAAGAAGAGTGAAAAGTTAGAGCTTATCCATACAGATGTATGGGGACTAGCTCAGGTACAATCTCTTCGTGGCTCTCGTTATTATGTTAGTTTTATTGGTGATGCAACCAGAAAAACTTGGGTTTATTGCATTAGACAGAAATATGATGTGTTTGATACTTTTAATAAGTGGAAATCTTTGGTTGAGAATGAGACAGGAAAAAGGTTGAAATGTCTCAAATATGATAATGGAGGCAAGTACTGCAGCAAGGAGTTTGACAATTACTGTTCACACAATGGGATTCGAAGAGAGAAGACAGTCCCTGGAACACCCCAAGAAAATGGTGTGTTAGAAAGGATGAACAGAATGATCATGGAGCGTGCAAGGTGTATGAGATTGCATGCAGGGTTGCCCTTACAGTTTTGAGCTGATGCTGTAAACACTGCTGTTTATTTAATAAACAGAGGGCCTTCAAGTGCTTTTGATGGTGGCATTCCAGAGGAGGCATGGATAGGTAAACAGGTAAAATACTCATTTCTGAGAACTTTTGGTTGTGAAGCATTTGTCCATATTGATAAAGATGATAGAACAAAGCTTGAGGCTAAATCCAAGAAATGTACCTTTATTGGATACGGGGTTGATGATTTTGGTTATCGCTTATGGGATCTTAAAAATCACAAAATCATTAGGAGTAGAGATGTATTATTCAATGAAAAGTTCATGTACAAAGATCAGTTGCAGGGAAAGAAAGAAGAAAAGGAAAACACATACACTACTACATTTCGACCCAAAATCCGACGGAAAAATTCGACGGCTCGTGGATTTCTTTTTTTAAACCTACCAAAAATCACAAAGATAATTTTTTTTTTGAAAATGTGGTCATAAGCGTCTCTTAAGCGATGGCTAGTCTCATAAGCATCGCTTAAGCGACATCTAGCCTCATAAGCGTCGCTTAAGCGACGGTGCATCAGAAGGCATAATTTAAGTTATGGTCTTCTCTAATACACCCAAAATATATTGTCTTGACCCAAACCATCATATGTCATGAATCTCACACATGATATTCATTCGATTCCTCTTTTCCTTGTAGCCATTCACCCTTACAATCTCATGCATATTTTTATTTTCTAAACAATCCCTAAGGAAATCCATCATTTACCAAGGATTTCACATGCAAGAAGAGAAACACATTTTAAAGATTTACTTCTAGGGAATCCCACTAGAAAAATAAAAAAAATATTATCTCTAGGTGATCAAAGCATAGTGCAAGTTTCTAATTTCATCGTAGTATCATCCCACCCCATACTTTCAAGCTTATAGAAGTAATCATCTATATTCATAAGAAAGAATTGGTATCTCACCTATACCATAGACATTCAATTACAATGAGATATTATCATGAAAAATTCAATTAATTTCTTGATTAGGTATCATACAATAATTATATATATATAATATGTGATCCATATTATAATGTTTGTCTATGCATGTGGTAGTAACTAGTCTTCATTATGGGCCTACCCTCAAGACCGTATATGAGACATCTCTACCTATAAAATTTCCTTATTGAAAAACTTTCATTCATCCAAAGAATCCATGATTATTCGTGCATTCCATTAAAATTTATCTCTTGCATTTATCTATATCTCTATGTGTTAATTAATTTCGCATAATCACATTTTCAAACTACAAAAATAGAAACACATAGAAATAGAATAGTTCATGAAACATTCCTTCCAATTTATACCCATGGAAAGGGTTCCTAATTCATGGACACACTACTAATAACACATCACATGAAAACATTCACTACTAGATGGTGGCCATAGTTTGCGAGCTCGATGTTGTCATCTACATTTATTTGATTAACGGGCTCTGTAAAATGGGCGAGCTCGATTTTTCCATAGAATTGCAGATTCTCATGGTTGAGAAGGGGATGGCCCCAGATGTTTTTACCTACATCAGTTTGATTCAGGGGCTCTCTGATATGGGTTTGTTGGACAAGGCTCTGGGGAGTATTTCTCTCATGGAAGTTTTGTTGAGACAACAAGGTTAGTATTTTAATCATCCCGGATTTGGAAATCGAAGCAAATATGGGATCGCTGGATTTGGTAATATTCATCATGTGAAAAGAGCCTGATGCTTAAGAGACGGATATCCTCATAAGCGTCGCTTAAGCGATGGGTCCTCATATTGGTCAATTATTTAAATAAATACACTTAATTGGTTTAGTTTTCACTCTACTGGAAATATCCATAACTAAATTGTTTTTAGGCTTGTTACCCAAGACAACAATGCCATTAGTGTTATATATGTGGTTGCTTATGAAATTGTCACTTGATATTGTGATTGTAAATCACTATAAAGGTTCTGATTATAAATGATGTGCATTTTTTTAATTATGATATTTAATAGGAACTTGGTCATGACACGTACCAGACCAAATACATTAAGCATTAGTGTCAAAGTATATAAAAAAAATATAATAACAAATAAATACCAACATGATGCATATTATTGCACATATGATACAAATAGTTCACAACCTATGAGAGAATGGTTCAAACTTGGTTTTGTTTACTCCATTCATAATACAAACATGGTGAAAATAGTATGGATAGGATTGGAGCAAGCTTCCCCCAATACATAACAATTGCAATTATATTTTGTGCTATGGGAGTGGTAACTATAGCACTCTACTCACCAAGCGCTCTCATCCCTTGGATCCAAATCGATGGTGAAATCTATTACATCATGAGTTCATATTTTAAACGAAAAACATAAAATCAATTTGGGATTTTTGTTGTGGAAAAGACGCAAGTCGTGGGTTTATCCTAGCATTCATGCAACCCTATCACTAGACCCATCTGTATTCTCTGTCAATAATCTATGGGCATATCCCTGTAGCCATAGCCATGTGCGTTATCTTTGCATGCTTGGGAGGCCAATCCATCTACTTTTTTCTTGTATACTGAGACAACAACGATGTATACCTTTTGACCAGGTTCACCAAATCAATTTGTGGAAGAAAGAGAAGCCCCATTACTATTTTGGGCTCGACCCTCATTGTTATCTATTGGGTTTGACAGGGTTGCATTAAAAAATGTTTATTTGGCTGAAGCATAGCAACTCCATTAACAAGGGAAAAAACTACACAACTCAACGTAGTGGTCAATAGGTAATTATTCATCTCGTGAACAATAGGAGAGGGACAAAGAGGATAAGGCCACAGGGGACATAGCTCTCAGAGGAGAGGGCGGCAAAGGAGGGTTTGCAAAGGAGGAGGGTTTGCAGAGGTCACACTGAGGCTGACAGAATGCCCCAAATGGATCCGTTCTCAGGCATTCCACCATATCAGTTGCACTTGTAAGTAGATGCTCTTTAATAGATAAGTTAATCTCCTTGCTTGAGTTCATTTCTTTTACCAGGATTTCCATGTTCTTCAGCAAAAATAGATCACTATACATACATCTCTCTTCTATAGAGGGAATTAAATTATTGAACATGATTCTACATTTATCATGTATACCCTCAAATATCTTGTCAAACTTTATGGTCATTATGACCTCAAGCAAACTATTGAAAACTTTTGCATCAACCTCAATTCCCCCTAATGCATCTCTTGCTCTGAAAAATTGCTCAATTGTATACAAAAATCCCTCAACAGAGAGGGTAGAAGAGACAAACTTTTGCCATCATTGTTGTCATTTTGTTCCTGTAGTTTTTACACTAACATAAATAATAGGTTTACTATTTTGTTGAGAGTGTGTTTTGAATCAAAGGAAACAAGCACAATGATTATCTCTTGTGTGCATACTGCATACCAATAGAGGAAATTGCCATGTTTTGTTCAGGTTGACTGCAATGAGAGGTTGCATCTATTTGCATTTTTCGATTATGTGCTTTTATATGTTGGCATGCATAGGTTTTACCGGTGCTGGGATGGGGTTCTATGTAGGAGAGGATAGAAATATATGCCCATGTTTGTCATACAAGTGTTCATCACATTAATTAAATGAGTTCTAATATAGATGGTCTTGACTTTTAAGTAACCAGGCATGAGCTTTGGAGCTGTCTTTTCTTAGCATTTGTCTTCATAGTTATCAATATGGGTTGGTTTGTGTGAGGTTCCAGTGTCCTTGCTGTCTTTTTTATTACAGTCCCCATGTAATGCAAGTGCTAATCACCTTGGCATTAAGCACATGCATCTTTTTTTCTTCATTATTTAGTTAGCCTTTTGCATTTCACTGATGATGGCTTCATTGAAAACTCTTGGTCATTGTGGGGCACAAGACATTTCTTATATAGTGTGGGAAGAAAAAGGATTATGCTAATGTCCACCGCTAGCCAAAAGTGACTAATGGGACTGTGAGAGGAAATAATATTCCATCTGCATAGGCGGTGAGTGAAGGGACTTGTGCCCCACCCAAGAAATTGGAACTAAGTGCTAATAAATTAAAAATAAAGGTATCTGTTACAATAATAAAGATAAATATACAGTAATGAGTTAGAAAATTTTCACTGATTTGGTGTTTACGATTACATTATGGAATAAAATATTTGACATAAAGGAAAAGAGTCTTTTGACCTCTTTAAGAATTGAATTGCTTATAATAAACATGTTTAAGGTAGGTTTTTTCTTGCATATTTGGTTTGGTGATCCCAAAGATAAATGTTTGATGGGAAAGATGGAAGATTTTTGTCCTATTATGTTTGTCTTATTCACAACTAGCAGACAGAGTGGAGTGCCATACACATGGGTAGGACTAGGATAGCTTGTTCTATTGAAGTGGCAAGCCTTGGGCTGTATGCCATTGCATGCATCAATGCTTAGTTATTGTAAAATTAAGCTTCATCTGGTGATGAGAAGTAGAGGAAGTTGTTAAGCAAGCTCTTGGAATAGGGCACTGATGGAATTTGATGATCCATTTAATTTGTTACATGTGGCAGTGATACACACAGTTCTTTATCCAATGCATCAGTCTGATCACATCCCACTTGCTCCATAATAGCTATCACTTCATCCATTGTTCTCAAACCTATTTTTGTTGGAGGGGAGAAACAGAAGGAACGATACAACCCAACCCCAAAATGATTTGGTAACTTTAAATCTAGTCTAATGTAGCTCTATGATGTTAGTAGTGACTAACAACCCAAGTACTTGTCTTAAAATAAGAGTGAGACTTCTAGATACCATGACACCTCCTAACTCACCATGTTAGTAGATTTTGAAGTCATTTTTAGAGAACATTGTAGCCTTGAGCATTCAAAATTGACTAAAACAAGAAGTCCCTAGAGCTCTCAGGTTTGTCTGTTTAAACTCAGTGTCCAAGGTGACATAGGTTCTGGTTTTTAGGAAAATGCTCTTAGCCAGAGTCTTAATGTCCTGGACCCTAGTTAGCTTGCCAGTTCTGTATTTTATAATGCATCTATGAAATGAATTGAATGCTCATATAGAACACATTCAGTTAAGAATTTGAGGTGATGAGTTTGTAAGATGCATCCCAGCTTCTACTAATAACCGTGGAGCAACTAGCATGTTTTTATAGACAGGAAATAATCCATGCAATGCTTTATATGTTGCATACAAATAAATTTTATGTTCTGGTTCTCTCTAAGCTCATGGGAGAGAAATGGAAAATTTTCCTTGTAAATCTCCCACCACCTTTCTGGTTGAAATATCAATGTTAACCCACACACCCTCTCCATCATATTGATCTTCTTCCCAAGGCCCTTTAAAAGAATAATAATTTGACTAATAACCAATGAAATACTAAGGGTTAAGCCCCATGTGGGATTTGTCTGTGAGTTAGCTTTTATCACTTGTGGGATGGTCAGCACAGGTTTGCATCTATGAATTAGGGAACATTGGGTGATATACTTCTGTGCTTCACAAGTCCATTCCCTTGTTTATCAAGCAAATGGGATTTCGATCATTGAGCCAATCTAATCGTTCTTAAAACATATAAATTATTCATCTGTAGCTCCCACCAGAGTTTCACCTAGTGCCAAGTTTCTCCACATATTTCTAGAGTGTTGTGTCAATGGGATGTGATTTGTTTCTTTTTCTGTAGTACCACCTCTCTCTCCATATTTGCTCCTCACTTTTCTGCTACCCAACTGAGAAAAATGGAGCCATTTGGTTCCTTCGAGAAGACAAGAAAAAAATTCTGATTTTCTTGTGCCCAAGCAAACAATTGATAAGTTCATCTTCTCTCGTGCTTTCCAAGTTGCAAAAACAGCCCCTTACCCATCTGTCATACAAGATACCCTCTTATAGCTGCCATGTGCTTGCAAAACTTGCTACTGCAATCTCCAATTGCAAAGGATGGGCCACCTCAATTCCCCCTAATGCATCTCTTGCTCTGAAAAATTGCTCAATTGTATACAAAAATCCCTCAACAGAGAGGGTAGAAGAGACCACAGCTGCACTCCCTGGATGAACATGTGATGGGAAACCATGCAACAAGGAGCTCAGAAAAAGTTTGTTCAGGTTCCCTGTGTTTTCTTTGCTCACAATTCCTCTAAACTTTGTCAGAGTTCAAAGTACAGACTCTATAAGCTTAAAGCTAGCTCCTAGCTTCCCCAATAGCTCTTCCTGCTTTGTCTTGTCATAACCTGCTTGAAGCAGCAAATCTAGTGAAAA
>LPNX010199607.1:82052-100865 GCA_001517045.1 Pseudotsuga menziesii | reverse complement strand
TCATGATCTAGTGAAACCACTGCCTCGTCAGTGTGCATCTCTTGCCACGTCGGAATTGGATGTGGCCCCTTTGGATTAAGAGGGACATATTTCCATTGTTTGACATATGCATTGTTCTCGCAATGATCAACCTCTATTCCATTGGCGTCAATGCAGAACTCAACCTCTAGTCCATTGGAAAATATGTCTCCCATGTCTTTACTATGAACTGAATGTAGTTCTCTTGTACCATGTATGGTCTCACAATACCATGGAATGGATCTATTCACATCACCAAGGGCAACATCCCAAAAAAAACTGCATCGAATAACAAACATCACACACACACACACACACACACACACACACACACACACACACACACACACATATATAATACAAACACATTTATTAAATTCCAATTAAGTTGTTCATTTTTTCCTACCTGCGCACCGACCTTGCTTGTTCATGACCTTGGTGACCCAAATTTTGTGTGCATCAATCAACTACTTCTGTTGAGCACTTGAGACGAAATGCACTATGACTCATTTGGTACCTCCGAAGTGCTTGTTTCACACATGCACCTACGCCATCATGTTCACCCTTTCCGTGCCCTGTTTCAAAAAAGATCTAGGTGTGTCAAATTCTCGTCTCTGTGTGAAGGCAACTCAACCAATAAAATGAGCGTGCCAATTTGAACTGCCCCACACACCCATCTGACCAAATCCAGTGTTATGTAAATGACACCCCATTCTTTTTGAATGAATCATAAATCAACCCAAAGCAATGTTGAACAAACAACATGTCATGCTCACGATCATCACTTACATAAAAATGGTATTCCTTGATCACATCGTGTGACTGAGGAGTGCTATCCCTACCATCAATGCTCACCTGATCATGTCTATATAATACATGTATGAAGATGGACACCTGTTCGGAGTGCTAATACTCACTTTGTATCTCTCTCTGAGGAGCAAATGTGTAATTCTCAGTAAAGTCTACCACCAATAGGATTGTGCCTGGCTCAAAAGCCTCACGAGAATGCTTAAATTCTAAATCTTGCCACCTAGACCTATGGGAGTGTTTAATGCATTTGTATATTTGAATTTGAAAATTTTCCATGAATTCTGAAATAGGAATATCATCCTCGAGCAAGTCAATCCTTTTAGATGGAACATGTGAAGAAGATGATGGATTCATTGAGACATACTCATATATCTTCCACTTAACTGTGATATCTGATAATCCATGGTTTGTTGGATCGATAGGAAACTTCCTATGGAACAATGCCAAATCACCACATTCATGGTATATTATCCCACCTACACACCTTTTATTGAAAAAGACATTTCCAGGATTCCTATTGCATAGTATCATAGAAATAAAATCCCGCGCTTTGTGAGGAGCCAGCTCACCATCCCAATTTTTTTTTGCAAAAATAAATAAATGTGTCATAGTATATCTGAAATTCAACATGGTATCGATAACAACAAGTGTCTTGAATCGTATTCGGCCTAATATACCACAGTTTCAACTTATTGAACATGGTAAATGAGATCTGGACACCGGGATTTGATTCTTTGAATTCCTCGAACAAAGAAACTCTTGTCATCTCCATAACATGCTTGCAATGCTCCTTATAAATGCCTCTGCCAGAATGTTGTCACAAGACATGTTTTTGATCTGGTATAGCACAAGAATGGTTGTCACAATACTCTATCACCTTCTCTCTGATTCCCTCTTCCATCCCGTCTTTATATGCTTCTCTGCATATAAGATCCCAACAAGCAGTTTCATCATTTTCATCTATCTTTACCTTGAATTTAGTGTATTTGTGCAGTGTTTTTCTTGAAACGTGGAGCAACTTTGACATTGTTGCGACCATTCGATTTCTTGAGGTGCTTCATGCCACAATAACAGTTGTAATTCCCTTACAAGCAGCGCTGATATCAATTTTTCTTGACTTTCCAAATGTAGATAATGTAGTTGTTACATTTTTTGTTACATTCTCAAATGCATTTTTATTTTTAATATCGTTAAAACCCAACAACTTTGTGGCATATTTCAATTTTTTGTGTTTTATCAATCCATTTAGGATTTGAGCTTGTGTAAGCACTGATTGTTGTTCAAAGTACAACTTGATTATGTTACTAACATGCTCTTGATTGTCCGATCAGGGGTCGGGTTCCCAAACTCTTCTTGAGTGGCATCATCCAACCCTCTTAAACAATTAGTAGCCATTACAACGTCATTGAAGCTCCCAATTACTATTGAGAAATCAGAGAGTGCACGATCCTGTGATGGCTGGCCAGGATCTAGCAATAAACAAATACAAACTCAAAAATAAATTTACAAGCTCAAGAATAAATACAAATAAATGCAAGCTCAAGAATAACATTTTATTTTACTTATCATATTGCCATTTTTAGTTAAAAAATTAGCAAATAAATTATACAAGCTTGAATAACATTTTATTTTAAGTTTATCATATTGCCATTGTTTGTTAAAAAATTAACAAATAAATGCAAACAATGGTGGCTATAGTAGTAACTGAAGATGAATATGGACCCTGGTTTAAATCAGCTTCCTTATGGTTAAAATGTAGTCACTCGGCCACCAAGGCTGTCTTAGGCTTGAGTATTGGGGCAGTACCCCTCACTTCACGGCACAGGTAAAACTGCTAACCGCTTGGCCACAAACGACAGCTCTTTGGTTTTCCTCACAGGTGGGAATCTAGTCAATCCAGTAGGGGTCGTTGTCATTTTCTCTTGGCAGGTCCTCTCATTGGCCAGCTACTTCGGGGTTCCTGTGGTACTCCTCATAATGAGTTTTAGGGAAAAGCCCAAGTACTTCCCACAGTTGTTGTGGATGAGACTTATGTCCCAATACAGATGTTATTAAGTAAATTAGGTTATTAAGTATGATTCCTAGTCATTTGTACAAGATTGCAATGTAATGTAATTGTAATTGTAAAATGGTAATGTGATTGTAATTGTAATTGTAATGTAATTATCATCATTATCATATACTAGAATAGGATTATGTTCAATTTTATATTAATACCCTTGATTCACTTGGTTGATGTTATAGTCTCATAGGTCTATTTGGTTTCAACTAGGATGTTGAAATCTTATCATTTTATACAATTAGAATCATTTTTTCTTATATATTTTTCAGAACACACCCAAGATCTACTTTGAGAGTTAAAGTCTTCGAGCATGCCTTCCTTAGAAAAACAAACAATGAACACATTGTATGTGACATAATGAGGGCATATATTGTTGTTGAAGACTTCATAGAAGGGATTCCTGGTGCCATCCAAATTTTCTTCCATACATAAACCATCTATTTGTATAAATTAGGCCAAATATGCCCCAAGCAAACCCACACCAACTCAAAATAGTGTTCTAAGTTTTTCCTTGCTTGACCTTGTAGGTCTTAATCAATGGTGACCTATTATATCTTAACCTGTCCTATTTTTAAATGCTTACCGTAGATACAGAATTTCATAATTAATAAGGTGTCCATATTGAATTCTCCTTTGTTATATTTCCTTCCTCTTCTAATTGTCTCCTTGATATAAAGCATGCAGGTTTGAAAAGAATGACCTTAGGAATTAATTAGTCTTGCACATTGAACATGAAGGAAGGAGAATATGTTACTAAATTTATGATGCACATTCAAGACGTGGAAGGATAAATTGATTGTTATTAGACTCAATATGGAGGAAAATTACATTTTCGGACTAATGATCAACATATTGACAAGTGTTTCAATCTTCTTCTACTAGAGTTAATATGTTACATAAGGAATTTGATTTTTGTTTAGATCAACTATACAATATCTTATTGACATGGTCTATGCGTTTCTTTGAGAACATTGTTAAATCATCCATGCATATTAATGTGCTTCTATGAGATTGTATTGTGAAGTAGAATCCAATAAAGCGTCAACCTTGGTCTTCGTGATATGGAAGACTCTGCGTCATCTCCTTCTCTTCCTTATGATGAAGGCTACTTAGATTCATCTCCTTCTGCACTGGAGTACAAAAAATACTCTTATATACATCTAATATTATATCTACCTCTTTGCTTGAATATGTTATGTAATGTAATGTAAAATTGTAATTTGAACACTATGAAAATGTTCATATACATGAATATGAAATTAAAATTGTACACATTTAAAATTAAAATTGTAATTGTTTAATGTAATTAGAGATCATCATTATTATTTAATGTAACATGCAAAATTGTAATTTGACCACTATGAAAATGTTCATATACATGAATACGAAATTAAGTCAATATTAAAATTGTAATGTAATTGTAAAATTGTAATGTAATGTAATAATGTAATTATTGTAAAGATAACGCAATTGTAAATGTAATGTAATAATGTAACGATTGTAATTTAATGTAATTGTAATTGTAATGTGATCTTGTAATTGTAATTGTAATGTAATTATCATCATTATCATAGTGTAATGTAAAATTGTAATTTGAACACTATGAAAATATTCATATACATGAATATGAAATTAAAATTGAATATTAAAATCGATGATGACCAATGCAATCAACTCCCATTGAGAACAATCTTTGTAATTTTTTACATAAAAATTATATATATGTGATTCTATATTATGCAATATGAAATTATAAAATTATATGATATTATATGAATATGTAAATACTAAATTATACAATTTACATACAATAATAAATGCATATATATTCATATATGCACATACAATGTACATATAACTTTATGAATTAATTACAAAATTACAATTACAAATTATAATAAATTCTCAAACTTGATTTAACATGTACATGTATATATAAAAATTATGAACTAGAGTTCACTATGAAATTAAATATATGAATATGCAATTTATAAAATTATATGAATATGAAATTATATAATTTACATACAATTATGAATACATATATATGAATTCAAACATGCACATACAATTTATATAAGTTTATGAATTATTTACAAAATTACAATTACAAAATTATATTTACATTCTAAACAATTTCGCACACACATATATATAAATTATGAACTAGAACACTATGAAATTAAATATATTATGCAATACGAAATTATATGAAAATATGAATGAAATTATATGAACTATATCACTAGGAAAAAAAATTATAGTTATGAATATGAAATTGCATAACTTTTAAATTATACCAATATTGTTAGCAATGGCATTCGATTCTCCCATCATAGGTTGATTTGCAACTTCTTCTCCTCTCAAGATTGCTCTTTTTTTCCTCTTTTTTTCTCTATCTTTCTCTCTTATTTCTTCGGTGTTGATTTGATTCCTAGTAGATATTTTACTTTGATGCTTTTTGCTTCCCATTGTGATCAAGATCAACAATCCAAATTCACACCTACAACAATATGTACACACAATACACAATGCTAAATTTGCATTAGAACACAAGCATTGTTTCAAATTGGTTAGCCAATTGTGAATGATAAAATTAGTAAGATGTTTATGTTTTATGTTTATATAGAATTTATTTAGGAATTCGGGTGGGAAACGGTGTTAGGAAGGTAGTTGAAATGACATTAATGCTATCAATGCTTAACTTCATTCTTGACCACTTTTGTATGATTTTTTAACAAAAACTAGACCTCGATCATGCTTTCTATAATTTTCTCGATCGAGGGTTTAACAAACCCTTGATCGAGGGTTTAATAAACCCTCAATCGAGCTTTGGTTAAAACCTCGATCGAGCTCCAGAGTTTGATCACGGGCCTGAAAAACAAGGATTCAGCCCTCTTACAGGAAAAGCAATGGTTCTCTGTGTCTTCTAGGGGTGTAAACAATGCCATTCATGGCACACAACTGAGTGGATTTCATACCGATAGATTCATCACCGAATCGTCCATCACCGAATCGTCTATCCATTGAGGTATCATGCATGCGTTTTGGCATTCATATGGTTTTTTTTAAAATTAGTTCTAAAACTTACACTTAGAAAACCTGACAACAACTTTGAAACAACTCAAAGAAAAATTCACAGGGTAAAAAATACACATCCAAAAATTTAGGAAAAATACATAGCCCACACATCGACGCGTCGTCTTCAAAAGGGTATTTTTTTTTCAATTTTTTAAAATAGTGAAAAAAAAGATGGGATGGACACACATGTGTATAAAATGATGCTGAAATCAGATGTGGTCACTTTCAAAAAATAATAAATAATTGTATATTGCAAAATAAATTAACAAAAAAATATGGAGACCACAATGCATTTTGTGTAGATCATGCTCGTATATACATTGTTTTTAAATTATTCATGTAATATTGAATTATTGGGGATGGACATGAGCCACTTATTAACTTCTTCAAAATTTAAAGGTCACACAGTTCATTAAATGCAAAATTTCACACATTAAATGACATCGGAATATTTTTTTTTAAATATCACTGGGAAGGCAACATAATATTCTAGAATTTGTTTTTTTACTGCAAGTCGAAATTCACATGGCATGTATGCGTTTCGAGGACTTCTATCTAGAACATGAGTAAAAGATCAGGTTTTCATCGCCAAATTTGGCCAAAAAGTGTTACCCACCTTCATGGAATCACCCACACGCACATTTGAAAAGAAAACAATATTTGTGTTGGTGTTAAACAATTCCATAATGGACATTAAAGAACAAGTTAAAAGAGTTTTTCAAGCAAATAAAAACCATATCATGTCATGATCACTTTTCTCTTGTTATTAAGTTTTTATTTTTTAAACATTTCAAACTGGACATGATTACTTTTTTGTTCTTTTTTTTTGTCATATACCGTCTTATAACATTGCAAATGAAATCATCTATTCTCTCACTCTCTTAATTTTTTTAACTTTAGCAGTTACTTTTTTTATTTATGTTATTTTGTAGAAAAATGCATACACTTATGTCAAAACAATAGTATTCACTATGTTGTGCCACTGCTAGAACTATTGTGCACATTTAAAAAAAAAGATTTCCTACTAACATTTGACAATGACATGTGGACATCAAACAACTAATTTTACTTGCAAATCAAATACAATATATATATTTTTAAAAGAGCTTCCAATATAATACCATAAGAATCCTAAATATTTGAATATTTTCTCAAAGAATATATTATGAATTTTTTTTAATGGAAAAAAAAAGTGCTTCCAATTTTCTTTCAAGTTCACCTTTGTTTATTTATATTTGATTCCCTTATTTAGCATATTCAAATTTTGATAGATTGCCAAGTAATTAGTGAGTAAAATATATTAGTTATGGAGTTCATGTAAACTGGAAATACAATTCATATTTCACATACATTATTTAACTTATAATAGTTATCAAATTATTGTTATTATGGAATTCATGTAAAGGGAGAATCTAATTCATATCTTAAACAAGAGCCATGAGGTGGCAATGTTCCCGACGTTGCCATCAACAACTTGGGATAGTTGCTAGTTTTTTGGTATTGAACAAAAACAAATAAAAGTATGAGAACAAATATCAATAAATATTAGAATGTTGTGTCTAGAAGTTAATCTAGTTCAATTTTGTGATTCAATTTAAGTAGTGATTTAATCATAAACATGATCATATCACATGCACATTAATAAATGTTTCTTTACCATTAATAAATGTTCTCGTAAGGAATTCTCAAATAAATGAAAACCTAAATGAAAACCATTTTTCAATATCCAGTGGCACTGCTTATCACGCCACCGGGTCTTGGGGCACAAAGTCCCAGGCCTACGTCACCTGCAAAAGACCAATAAAACCTAAGTTAAATTAATATTTGAATAATTCAAAAAATAAAAATTGATCAAACTATAGTAAAAACATTTGAAAAATAAAAAAATTAAATATGTTTTTGAATTAATCCATCTAACCGATTCATATATATTCCCTATCAGAAACATAATAATGGTAAGCACATAATGTTTGCCTTATTGCTAGAATAACATAAAATACACTCTGTAGCAGCTGGTGCTCTGTTCCTTTTCGCTGTAGCAGCTGCCGCTCTGTTGGCCACCTCAGGAACTCTTGCCCACTAAGGCACTCTGAAGGCAGTCTCTCGGACTCCAGCATGTACCGTTTGCCCTCGCCTTTGGTTCGCCAGCTGGAGACACTCCATACTCATACAGGTACTTTTAATGTATCCTCTCCTCCTGTTGAAATCGTTCCTGATTCTTTTCTTGAGACAGACGATAGCTTGATCATGTCTCATAAAAACGTTTCTGCTCCTCTGTCCCCTGGTTTCCTTGCTCAGGTCCCTTCCTCCCCGGGTACTCCTTTGGCTAGTTCTGCAGTCTTGAATGGTTCTCTAGCCCCCCTTGTCGAGAAAATTCCTTCGGACTCATTGGCCCTTGACTCCTTGGTTGACTTTCCTCCCCTCTCTTCTCGACCCCCCCCCCTTTGAGTCCTTCACCTCCTAACTCTATCCCGCAGGCCCCTCCTCCTAATCCTGCCCACCCTCACCATAGTCCCACCTCTTCTCCCTCCTTCTCGGACCCCTCACTCAAAAAATCCCTCTCCATTTTCACAGCCTCTACCCCTAGCTCCCCTTCCATCCTCCCACATAACTCTATCAGGTTCACCAACGTTACTATTAGAAAGCCTAAGGGGAAAAGGGAGCCTCGAATTCTTTCTTCGGGTTCTCCTCCGTACATACCACTTTCAAAACGGTTAATGGAAGTTGTCACTGGTCATCCTTCTCGGGGTCTTAGAGCGAGTTCACCCTCTTTGGATATGACCTAATGATTATTCTGTCCCTCAACATTCGTGGCCTTGGAGGAAGGCCTAAATCTCTCGGTCTCCATGCTCTTTTCAACTCCCTCAATCCGGATCTCGTCTTACTTCAGGAAACTATGTGTAGTGATGTGCTAGCCCTGTTTTCCTTCTCAAAAATTCTTCCCACCTGGGAATACTGTGCCATCAGTGCCCGGGGTCTTTCGGGAGGCCTCCTCTCTTCCTGGAATCCACTTAAGGGTAATTGCAGGGCTTTTCACACATTTGCAGGCATCTTACTCCATGCCTCCTTCCGTGGCCTTCCTAACCCCATCCACATTTTGAATGTCTATGGCCCCTACAAGGACAAGGTTATCTTCTGGGAAAAGGCCCTTCGTGGTGGTCTTCTAAATCTTCCACATCTAGTGCTGGCGGGAGATCTCAATCTCACCCTCCATCCCTCGGAAATTTGGGGCAGTAAGGCCTCACTAGACCAGCACTCTGAGCACTTCCTATCCCTCTTTGAATTGGCTGGCCTCGTGGATGTAGCCCCTCCTTCGGTTGGCCCAATATGGCGTAATGGACGTGCTGGCGAGGAGGGCATTTGTAAACGACTTGACCGGTTCCTTATCTCTAATGAACTGCTTCCCTCCCTAGGGGCCTACTGAACCTAGACTAAATGCTCCCTTATCTCTGACAATTTTCCTATTCTCTTCAGATGGAATACTCCTAAAGGACCCTTTAATTACCCCTTCAAGTTCAACCGTTCGTGGCTGGAGAACCCTGAGTTCATCGACTGGTTCCTCAACTGGTGGTCCCACAACTCGAATGTAAACAACTTTTCTGACATTGAGGATCTCTTCCAGACTCTGCGAAATCTCAAATCTGAATCCAAGTGTTGGTTTAAGGAAAATTCTGCAAGTCTTGTCTCGATCTCACATAACCTAGATCGGGCCATTGAATCTATTCTAGCCATAGGTATTCTTACAAAGGAACAATCTGCTCATCTATTTCGTCTTAATCCTGAAAGACAAAGTATCCTGGACCATTATCAGCTCTCCTGGAAACTTAAGAGTAGACTTAAGTGGGCCTTACAGGGTGACTCCAACACTAAATTCTTTCATACGATTGCCTCTAGCAGAAGGACTCAAAACATTATATGGTCACTTGAAGATGAAGAGGGTAATATCATTGACGATGAGGGCCTTTTAAAGGATCTTGGTAAATCTTACTTTGAGATTATCTTTGAGGACGAGGGGCTTACCTGTCTTGACCACCAACTAAAAGTGATCTCTCTCTTTCCCAGGATGATCCCCTCTGAGCAATCGTCTTGCCTCACCTCTCAGGTCACATTGAAGGAGCTAGAGCTCTCCCTTAAGTCCTTCAAAAAAGATCGCAGCCTGGGTCCAGATGGGTGGCCAATGGAATTTTATCTACACTTTTTTGACCTTTTAGGCCCCACCTTAGTTCAGATGGTGGATTCGATTAGGATTTCTGGGTTCATTCCCCCCTCCTTGAACTCCACTTTTATAACTCTTATTCTGAAAAAGGATAAGCCCCGTTCTTTTGTTGACTTCTGACCCATCTCCTTATGTAATCTTCTTTACAAGCTCATTGCCAAAGTCATCACTGGTAGGCTTAAGCCCTTTCTTGATCAAGGCATTTCCCAAGAGCAGTTTGGCTTCCTCAAAGACTGCCAAATAACTGAGCCTATTGGCATTGTTCAGGAGGTCCTACACTCAGTAAAAATTAAGAATTCCTGTGCTTTTGTTCTTAAGATGGATCTCACCAAGGCTTTTGACCGCGTTGACTGGACTTATATCAGGCTTATTTTAATCCAAATTGGTGTTCCCCTCCTCACTATCAATTGGATTATGAGCTGCATTTCTAGTGCAAACTTTGCAGTCTTGGTTAATGGGACTCCTTCTAGTTTCTTTTCTGCCTCTCGGGCTATCTGGAAAGGCAGTCCTTTATCTCCCCTTTTCTTCATCCTGGTCATAGAGGGACTCAGTCTGCTCGTTAAGGATGCTAGGGATAATGGTCTCATTCAGCGTATCAAGCTCTCGCCCTCCCTTGCTCTATCCCACCTCCTTTTCGTGGATGATGTAATACTCATGGGCTCTGGTACCCTCCATGATTGGTTGGCATTTGAGGTTCTTCTTGACTCCTTTTGTAAAGCTTCAGGTATGAGGATTAATTCTGACAAATCTTTCTTGCTTTATCTCAATTTAAATGATGACAGTCTTAATGATTTCTGGGCTGCTCTGCCCTATAAGATGCTTCCTTTACAGTCTGGTATATCTTACTTGGGATATCATTTGAAGCCGCTGAGTTATAGAGTGGCTGATTGGCACTGGCTTCTTCAAAAATTTGAATAGAGGATAAATCACTGGGCTTATAAATACCTGTCACTTGGAGGGAGACTAGTTCTGGTCAATGCTGTTCTTTCAATCATTCCTGTCTATTGGATGGGATTAGCTCCTCTTCCTAGTACTATTCTCCAGAAGCTCAGGAGTATTATGTTCAAATTTATTTGGGGATCCTCTGACATATCCTTTAAATATCATCTTTCAAACTGGATTGACCTTTCTCGGCCCAAAATTTTTGGGGGTTGGGGAATTAAAAATCTCTCCTGGTTTAATCAAGCTTTGAGACTGAATGTGTTTTGGAGAGCCATCCACTCCAAAGGATTATGGTTCTAGGTCCTTCAAGCAAAATATTTAAAAGGACTGACGGTTATTGAATGGCTCAGGTTAAGATACTTCAACACTCGTAACGTCTCGCTTTTTTGGAGGGGTTTCGTTCAGGTGATACCCTGGATGGGTAAGCACTTGGCGTGGCAGGTTGGTAATGGCGAAAGCATCATCTTGGGTATCGAACCGATAGTGGGATCGGCTGCTCCTTTTACTCTCCCGGAAGATCTGAGATCGTACTTGGAAGATTTAAATATATACCCGTTGTCTCAGGCCCACAACCCCTTGTCAAATGCGCAGCATTATTGGTACTCTGCTGAAGAACTTGATCTTGGTGGCTCTTTTGAGTCGAAATGGAATGATTTTATATATGGTCTTTCTGGAGCAGGCATTCGTTTATCAAACAGCTCTGATAAACTTGTTTGGACTTATAATAAAAGCAGGAACTCTATTACTGCTAGGGATGCCTATGATTGTATCTTTCATTCCTCCTCTCGCTTGGCATCTGTGGTTGAATGTCTTCCTATATGGCATAAGGCTCTTCCCTACAAGATCTCATGCTTCATTTGGCTTATTCTTCATAACAATATTCTCACTTGGGAAAACTTGCAGAGAAGGGGGTTTTCGGGTCCTGGTATTTGTTCCCTCTGTTGGTCAAACGAGGAATCTGTAGATCACCTTTTCTCTTACTGTTTAGTTTGGAAAACTGTGGAAAATTTTATAAATGACTATTTCAACTTTCCAGCTTGCTTTTCAGGCACTCCTACAACTGATATTTTAAAAGACTGGGTTGGCAAGACTCCAAAGAGCTCTCCTCTCTTTCTGCTCCCCTTCAATATGATGTGGATTGTATGGAAAGCTCGAAATCTGGCGGTTTTCGAAGGGGAAAAAAGGAATATTCATGGCATCATCCAGCAAATCTTATCGACTGTTCAGGTTCCTTTTCTTGGGGTTGTATACAAAAAAGGTTGAAGCAGACATATTGGGAATCCTCCAGTCAAGTTTTTTCCCTGTGGTTTTATAGATGGTGCCTCAAATAACATGATTGCTTGTGCAGGCCTGTGCATATTTCTCAACGACTCTCACTTCTTGGAGTTTTTGCTAGGGCTCGGATATGGCACTAATACCAAAGCGGAGTTGCTCAACCTCTGGGCACTCTTGCACATCTCCCATATGATGGGGATCCCCCTAGCCCATGTTTTCGGTGATTCTCAGGTAATCATCAATTGGGCTAAGGGATCGACTGCTCTCTCCCCACCTGAACTTATTCATTGGTTTAGGGAGACTAAAAAGCTAGTCACTAGCTTCTAGGATTTGTCCTTGTTGGAGCAGGGTCCCGCAGCTACAGAAGAAGCTGCCAGTTTAGCGGACAGACAGTTTTGGCGGATAGACAAGATAGAGCTATGACGCTGTAGCAGGTTTCCAGCTGCAGAGCAGAGCCGGAAACCATGACTTTTAAGATAGAGAAGTCAAGGAAGACAATGGTACTTGAGCGGCTGAGACGAGAGAGCTCACCCACTGCATTGAAGGTAGCGGTGGAAGACAGGAGGGCTCAACTACCCTCATAAAGGAAAAGGAGCAACGAGGCTGAGGCATTGAAGACAAAGGACAGCAAGGGAAGCAGCGCCGATACCCATGGTTAGCGCTGGGAAGCATGGAAGATTGCAGGAAGCTGTGGTGAAGGGAAGCGGTGCATAGTACCCATGATCAGCGCCGGGAAGCATGGAAGACCATAGAGAGCTGTGGTGTGACGGATAGCGGCTACCTCAAAGTACAGATACGCCGACTGTCACTAGTTAGGGTTTGGGTTACTGTTGGGATAGGCCCACAGTGTTGTAATAGTGAGACCTTTGGGCCGCCTATAAAGGGATGCATTTTGTATTGTAAAAGGTTGGCATTTTGAGCATTTTGGGCCATCCAGCTAGCTAGTTAGCCATCGAGTCTATTAGCTCACAGCTACCTTGTATTGTAATAGAGTTGAGCTCTGGTTCTGTCATTAGCTGTAGTATCTTACTGTAACCAGTAGCTGGCTCATAGAGCATGCATGTAATGATCCGCAGGGATCGACAGAGAGGGAAGAGTATATTGTAAGAGAGACAATATAGAGATAGAGAAGAGATCTAAGAGAGAAGATCTCAAGCTTCATATGCGGTGCAGCAGAAATGTGTTTACCTTCCCCTAAGCTATAATAGAAACATAGTTCTATGGACGTAACTTCCATCCTAGAGGTGAATCACGTTAAAATCGAGTGTTATGCAATCGAGTGATGTGTTGTGTTTACTTGTTGCATCTAACAGTTAGTATATAAGACTTTGCTTACAGTTTAATGTATGAATGCGTTATTCAGTTCACAGTAATATAGAAGGATAGATATAAGTTGAAGTCTTTGGCATGTTGTATGCGGATTCATTTATGCTTTGCTTGAAACAATCACTAGTCGCAGTGTTAAACAGCCTGTCATGTTGAGTCTTGCAAGTCGACACGAACAACGCTAAGTGCGCTGAGCCGCGGGAGTAGGATATCGCAGGGAGGCGATACCGCATCGGCAGAGGAGCTGCGGTGCGCGATACCGTAGGTTAAGGACTTAGCGTTGGGAAGAAGTTACGTGTTGCCTGGTGTGTGGATATGCATAAGGATGGAGTCATCGTGAGTTAGTGGAAGTTGCGCAACGTGGAAAGGGAACCGTGCAACGGGAAGAGAGAGATCTCGCGGCTAGAAGAGCTGCGAGGCGAGGATATCACGCGACGCAAGCAGGGAAGTCGCGTGACGCGCAGACAAAGAGACCTCACGGCTAGACGAGCAGCGAGACACAAGTAGGATGCCACAGAACCTGGTCCAAGACGCTTGAGTCCTTGGCCAATCCATTAGAATCACTTCGGGTGAGACTTCAGGCCGCTTCGCGGTCTGTTGCCGAGAGGGCCAGTGAGCTAGGGGTGTTGTTGGTTAAACACAGTAAACCCGGGTTTGCCCATGATAGCCAACAGTCCTTCTCTCACATCTATCGAGAGCACAACAAGACAGTTGACCGTCTTTCTAAAAAGGCGCTCTCCTTTCCCCAAGGAAAAGGTTGCTTTATGGAATATATTGAGAATCTCCTGGTCTCAAAAGACTATTATCAGCTCTTTTGAGCTTCTTTAGAGGGCATTATCTCTCTTTGTGGATTCACCGGATACTTTGATGTTTTTCCTGAGTTTCTGAAGGGTTATTTTTCCCTTTCATGTAGCTGTCTTTTTGCAAGTAAAAGTGCATCTCTTTAGAACGTTGATCAGAGTCTCTTTGGCTATCGATTGATGTGAAAGAATGGACAGTCTTCATCACATGATAAGACAATTTTCTGATGGGTTATATTTTGGTTATATGTGCCTTTCCTCCTGATTGGGAACTCCGGGTGGGCAGTCATGTATTAATGCCCCGATGAAGCGGCTGATTGTACTAATGCCCTTTGATTCATCATGAATAACAAGGACAAGTTTTTTCTGCTTGAAAAAAAAAACATAAAATACACTTTGCTCCTCTTAGCAAAAGTTGACTATTAAGATGAACCGTACAATTAATTAAAGCTCGTTAAATACATTTGGGGTAAATGTATAATGTTTTCTTAGTTATACACTCGTCAATAATGCATAATAATGCATTAAAATGTACTTATGGTGAATATATGTTATTATAAATTATACAATTAATGAAATCTCATTGCATACATTGTTGGTGAATGCATAATGTTTTCTTCATTATGCACTCATCAATAATGCATTAAAATGTATTGCTCGTAACTATGTTATATTATAAATTGTTAATAATACATTAAAATGTATTGCTCATAACTATATGTTATATTATAAATTGTTGATGAATAGAAATATTATACACTTATAAATTGTTGTTATATTATTAGATGCACTCTAATTAATAGGCCATGTGAAATTAATAATAGTCATGCCCATGACACGTGCTATCTGCAGCTCACTATCTTTCACATTAAACGCGTAATAAGTTGACAAGTTGAGTCAAGTCATAGGATTACGGGAAGTGTGTTGTGTGGTAGGGCGACATAATAAAGTTGTGGGAGCATTCCCATTTCACTGCATTCAGTAGACCATGCAGTAACATTGAGTATATTTTTAAGAGCTGTAATATGCACAAACCCAAAAATTAGCTCTGTATAACATTTTTTCCAGAACAACGATGGTTGAAAGCATAGCCATTTTAAAATGAGAATAAACAATGGTGTTCTCAACGTTATCAAATTCGGAGCTTCTAAAGATGATATCTTTATAAATTCAGCGAGCCTTGACGACGCGAGGAGGACGACATGCTATGAATTTTGTAAATATCTTTTGGTAATTCGATCTATCTTTTTCAATAGCAGCTTAGTTTTGACAGTCCAAAGAGATTAGTGAGAAATTTTAAAGAGATTAGTGAGAAATTTTATTGGAATCCATGACCGTAAAATGTGGAGATGCATTTTCTGCCAACATAAAATCTCCCAATGCTTTAAAGAAAGCCACAAGAGGAGGAAGTCATCCACGAGAATCGGAGGAGCGGAAGTTGTGCATAATTAGTTAACTTCATCCTTTAAATGTGTTGTATTGATTTTGAGAGTAATTGAACAGGAGCATGAGCACTTAATTCATCTCTGATTTTGAGAGTAATTTAATAGGAGCACGGGTACTTTTATTGTGTCAATATTTTTCACTTGTGCTGTTAGTAATCAGCTAGAACTGGGTTTTCAAGAAATAAATATGGACAAGAAAAACGAGGAGACTCATAAGATATACTGTTTTCTGTGCATGCCTCAAGCTAAAAGAATTTTTTGAAAGGACAAAAACAAACATAGGGTATTACAAAATGTATGGAGATAAGGTTAATGAAATGAAAGGAGGAATGCATTTTATTTATCATTTAAAGCCATCAAAGGGAATGAATTCCTTGTGTCTACCAAAGAATGTATCAAACTAATATAGAATTTGATGCTTCAAAATCATATACTTTGAATGGAATCCTGAGAATTTTGAATATGTAATTTGCACATCCAATTTATCAAATTGCTATAAAATTTGATGCTTCATAGTTTGATTTGAAGTCGACGGGATTTCTCATAATTCGACCGTAAATTAATTGCAAACAGACCTGGTCCTTGTTCTATTTTTTTTTTATGAAATCTTGGATATCGACGTCCTTAAAGATTGCATTTGATGAATAATCATCGGCATAGGCGGCGATTTCAACATTGTGTGTGATTGGGTTAGAAGTGGATTTTGGTGATCTTTAAACTACTTATTAGTGAGCATGGTTTCGAATCTAGAGGATTTTATTTCACTTTTAGTCAGTTCTTAGTATCCAATGCTGTTACATTACTCTTATTTTAATTGTTTTGGAAAATATATATTGCAATATGAGGAATGTAGGTTAGAGCATTTGAGTAGGCCTAATGATTATAGCTCTACTGTTGTAGTCAAGTAAGATCTTACTATTGTCATGTTGTCATCAAGTAAGATCTTAAGATCATACTCAAGTAGGTTTACTTTTGTTGTAAATCATCAATGCTCACCAAATAACTTCTTTGAAAACACTTACAACACTTAGGCTTATCATACAAAATAGGTTCCTAATTTAAAAATGTGGATCACAAAAAATCTCAACATAAAATACATGGAAAGTCTAGAGTCTTACCTACCCATCCATCCCAGCACAACTTTCATGGCAATCGAATTGTGCCATCTATGTTGGAGCCTCCAATCTATGACTTCTATGAAAAGATGGCGCTCCTTATTTTCTTATAAGTTATCAGCTAGGAGAATTCATCCTAACAATGAAATTTTTCATAAATACTACCTCTTTCCAATTGAAACAATCAGTGTTTTTAGATGGAATGTCCCCAGCAAAATAAAATTCAACAAATAACCTATCAACATCAATCCATTCATTCACATTGAAGATTACATCAAGAATACTTCCTACCATTTCTTCAGTTTTATATTTAATCAACTCTAAATATTGCATTTTGTTTATTGCACAATGTAGATCAGGTACCAGATTTGGACTGTGCCCTTGATTTATTAAGTTTGTAACTTTGTATAAAGTTTGAACATAAACAGATCCCAAGCCACACTCTATGTTTCATGGAACATAATTGCAAATGATATTTAATTGACATGGGTAGAGAAAACTGCTAGGGAAACCTTATTCACATCATATAAACAAAATGAAGAAAAGGCACAAACAATCTTGGGTGTCGATTTGAGGATACTAACTATCCAGTTTTACAGTTTGGTAATTAAAAGCCTCTAATAAATTTACATACTACGCTGTAAACAACAATCATAGTCCAATTGCCCATTACGCCAATATTCTTTTATTGCTTTCTCAAGCACATGAATAGCTATGCCCATACAGAAAAATTTCTATGAAACTTACTCTTACTATTTATGAATACAAGTTCTAAGATCAAAGTAATCAATTCCATAAAAAATCAAGAGAACTTTAAGGACAGATTTTAGGGCTTGAATGTTACCTCTTGTTCAAGTTTTTCTTTCAACGGTCTCAAGTCTTCAGTTTTCATGCCTTGCAAGCTGCACAGAGAGAACGGAATATGTCAAATTTGCCTGTTAATTTACTATCAAATCATTCATGAATGGAATTTGTAAAATTTCAGAAAAACTAAGCATTTCTAAAACATGCACTTCTCAAAGAAGTTGCAAAAACAAATCCCAAAAGACAAAGTTCAAGTTGCACCATATAGATTGAATGAAAGTTCAATAGTGATTGACAGTAGTACACATAGTAGTAAAAAGATCAGGCATCACCTTTTTAGACCAAGGAGTGGTGGTTCATCCGGATAATTTGCAGTATGTGAAAATGTCAAAGCTACACGGACTGCACAGAATTGCAAGTGATTAGTAATGCCATATTTTTATTTTATTATTGTTTATTCACTGCATAGCTATGCAACTAATCCTCAAGCTCAACTGCATATCAAACTCAATGCACAGTGCATAGTATTAGTAAATATGATTGTAACACCGGTGTCCAAGTTACCGAGGGGTTTTCTTCCACTAATTCAAAACTATCTCAAACACTGCCAGGATATATACATAGGCATGAACATGAACCCATACTTCTAGTTCTTTATCTGTTAAGAGGTGATTGAATCCTTCCTCACCTAGTTACTATTGTAAGGAATCTCATTATGTTAACTATTGATGAATACAGAAAAAATTGGATGGAACTTCACAAATCCAGTTCATTTAAACATAAGGATTCTCTATACCTTGCTCTAAGATATGATATATAGTATATACTATTTGAGATGCTTTTCCATATACTGAAATACCATTGAATACAAGAACACTGTTGAGGCAGTGGCGCAGCCTCGGTACCTATAAAATCCACC
>LPNX010199607.1:44183-81662 GCA_001517045.1 Pseudotsuga menziesii | reverse complement strand
GGGAACCAAAATGGCCCATCATCCAACACCTTTTTGGCAGCACTGTAGCATGGTTTCAACACTTACCTCAACACACTCAGATGCATATTTTCACACTTAAACATGGATTAATGATTTTGGCATTATGAGATGAATGTTTCCTGCTCTTTATGTGAACTTGTAACGAGAATTCTCCTTAGTATATACCATTTCACTAAGAAGCTCATGTGCTTTAGCTTTTCTTCCTTGAAAACAAAGACTCTAAGAATTTTATTGCACACTGGAGGCTTTAACAAAATACTTCTCTCCAATGATTCCCTAAACAGTTCTACAGCGATCGTTACTCTGCCATCCTCGCAAAGACCAGTAATAAGCAACACATATGCAGGTTCTGTAAGATTGAGATTATGTTCTTGAACAATTCTTAAAAGTTTCAATGCATCATCCAATCTCCCAGCTTTGTATAAGGCAATTATTATAATACAATATGCTCCAGAATCTACAGCATCTTGCATCGTATCTATCTTCACCACAGTTCTGAAAGATTCATCTAAATTTCCTTCTTCAAATAATTTATGAATCAAGTGAATATTGCAGTAGTCTTCATTATTTATACCAGATCTCTGAGAGATATAATTAATCCAAAGCTGAAAAGCCTGTGATACTCTACCTTTGTGAGATAGTGACATCATAAGCATCTTGTAAGTTACCACATTGGGATTGCATCCTTTTCCTTCCATCTGCTTAAACACAATAAAGGCATCCTCATCTCTGTTAGCTATACAAAGGCCATTGATTAGTATGTTGTATGTAAATACATCTGGCATGTAACCTTTGAAAAGCTCCAAGGCTCCCGCTAATTTGTCTGCCTTGCAAAGGCCATTGATTAGTGTATTGTACGTAACAGTATCTGGCATGACACTACTTTCTATTATCCTCCTAAGAAGCTTATATGCTCTAAGGATTCAGCCAGAGTTACAAAGGCGCTCAAATAAAGCTTGAAAGTCAGCACTATCTGCAATGCGGTCACTACCTTGGGTAATATTCAGAAACGAAGATGGATTGTTTCCCATCTCCATTTTGTAGAACAAAATGTATGCTTTCTCCACTTCACCAGCATTACAAAGGCCATCAATGAGTATGTTATAGGTCATAACAGTTGGAAATAACCCATTCCTTGTCATTTCATCAAACATCTGATGTGCCTCATCTACAAGCCCTTCCTCGCATAATCCACCAATCAGAGTTGTATACGTAACATTGTTTTGGAGGACATCCTTTCTGAGCTATTTCTAATTTGAGGGCACAAGCCTTATATACTTGTCGAACATTACAAAGGCCCTTGATCAGAGTGTTATAACAGTATGTATCGGGAAGACGTTGGTTTCCAGTCATTACATTTAGAAGTTCAAAAGCATCGTCAATTTTGGCAGCTTTACAGAATCCATCTATCATCAACGTGTACAATACCAAACCTGGAGTGGCCTGACTCTCAAACCAGACTCTGGAGTGTGTTATCTCTATTTAGGTCACATAGGTTCAAAACTAAACGAACTGAGACGTTTGTGATGAAAGTCCTGAAGTACCCTAGGAATGTCTATTGGAACTTAGCCAGACTAGTTTCCATTACTGCTAAACGAAAAAAGTTCCTTGTAGAATACTATCTGCAGCAAATTGAGCAAATAATAATTAGATTTGTTTCAATTTACAGGCAATAATGAAATGCGAACCTCCTGTTACAAAGCTGTCATAGATTCAAAGGCTTTATGACAGTTCAAATATTAGAAAGATGATTTAAATCTTTTTCCATTTCACAACTGGAAAACTAAAACTAATGGATAAGCTTTCAACTGTTCTTCTATAAATGGGTTGTTATAATTTCTAAAGCTATATATGGTTTTCCTATATGTTGTAATGCATAGATCTTGAAAAATATGTAAACAATGAATACCTTTGATATGCGTGGTGTATTTGGAATAGTCCATTGGATCTGAAGGGATGCCACTGCCCAGGTCTGTGTAGGGAGACCACCACCCAGCTCTCATGTGTGCTTTATATCCGCCATGCTTCTGTTAGAGGACACGCAGATTGATCAATTGTTCATGTTACATGTGGAGGATCTTAGTAGCATAGTTGGAGGATGGGTTGATCAAGGAAGAAGACAAGTGGAGTGTTGCATGTCCTATTTGGAGTGTGATGATCTATCGAATGTAGATACATGTGTAAAGGCATGCTAGTGATGTCAGACCTCAAATGCATGCACCTTGATTGTCAGACCTCGAACTCACATACACCCTGATTGTTAGATCTCGAGTGCATGAACCTTGGCATCAGAAATACAATTCATATAAAGGTATTTTCGACAATAATAAGTTGGCCTTTTAAAACCTTAGAGAAAGTAAAAAAACTTTACCATAAAAATTTGTCGTTTAGTGGCACTGCTTACATTATCACGCCGCCGGGTCTTGGGGCACAAAGTCCGAGGCCTACGTCACCTGCAAAAGACCAATAAAACCTAAGTTAAATCAATATTTGAATAATTCAAAAAATAAAAATTAATCAAACTATAGTAAAAACATTTGAAAAATAAAAAAATTAAATATGGTTCTCGAATTAATCCATCTAACCCTGTCGGGAACATAATAACAATTCACAATTTCACGTATGGTTTTTAAAACCCAATATAATTACATGATGAAGATTTATTTTATGGTTATCATTCCAAATTCAAAATAAACAAAATATTTCAATTTACATGCAATAACTGGTCATAAGCTCTTCTAGCTAGCTATAGTTTTAACAAGTTAAGAGGTTAGAAAATTTTATGTTACAACAAACGTGATGAAACTCAAACTTTATGTAGATGTAAGTAGGGTACTGTAAGAGAAAGTAATTTTCATCCTCATCAATCATATACTTACCCAAATTGCAAACCCTTTCTATCCACAAAGTTTTAAAAATAAACCAACTTTCTATTTCTTTTGAAACATAGCCAAAATCTTTACTCAAAATTGATGGTAGAGCACAACCATGATCAACTTAGAACCGACTTCTCTATGTTTTGTAGTGCTCAACAGATTGCGTCGTTCCGCGGCAGCACAACAGGCAGACGTAGTACTTCTGGACGAACCAGACATTAAATATTCTAAGACAAGCTACATATCTGGGTTTCCAAAGCTCCCAATGTTGAGATAATTGGTGAATTGTCCCAACAAAACAAAACCAAATTGGCTTTGCCTGTGAGCTCTCGCCAGATACGGAAGCTGTCTTTTAAAGGTTTTACTTCTCTTTCACTGAAAACTTATAAATTCAACATCGAAATTGCAGTGGGTAGAGGAGAGAATCTGTTAATTGCAACAACAGACCCTCAATAAGAATAATCTATTCAAAATTGGCTCTCGCTGCCTGTAAAAACTATTCAGCACTAAAACAGCTATTATATTCAGCACTAAAACAGCAATTATCTGCTGAACTTTCGACAAGCTGAAAAACATCAAGATTGAACTTCGACAGGTCCTACCGGGATTCGAAGCCAGGTCGTTGGATTCAAAATCCAGAGTGCTAACGACTACAACATAGAATCTCTCATATTTATGTGTTACTTACTGTTTTAGATCAGAATTTACATTGATCAATAAGTTTAGAAAAATAAGCTAATAATTTTTTTTTAAAGAAGATCAAAGTAAATATTGAATCTCATTTTTAAGATGTTTTTTTAAGAGTACAAAGTCAGAAGTTTTCATTGTCACTGGTGTATTAAGTTTCTGATGATAATTTTATGAATGAGTTAGCTGATTATAGATATATTGGAATGATCAACTAATACAAAACTTAGGACTATTATCTCAATTTACTGTTAAAGGGTTTATAGTTTATTATTGAATGATATGGAGGAAGTTAACTTCATATAGGTGTGCCTGATTTTTTAAGTTATTTCTCTCCATAATTCATACTAAACTAGAAGAATGAGAATTTTATATCAATTTACAATTTTAGTTTTGTTTTAGCTTAATATTATTTTCATGCAAATCTAGTTTATTGGCTTTCCTAAATCTACTTTATTGACCTTGCCTCTTTTCGCATGGGATAATGGGATTAATTTTAAAGTTGTTTATCTTGAACCCCCATTCACATTTATATTGATGATCAATGATGGTGGGCACATGCTATGTGTGTGTTTATTTAATGATATATTTCAAAGCTTTAATAAGAGGGAATGTGCATGAATGATATGAGACAGTATGCACATATTAAAAACACATTTCTACTTGACCTTTTGAGTTCATTTTGGCACTTTAAGTCCATTCTTGGATAATTTGTTTGTTTAGTAGTGACACCATTTAACTCTTATGTGGCCTTATTTGATGTAGGTTGGTAGGGTGTCATGGGTTAGTTGCATCCTTATTTATGATCCAGTGTTCTATACTTTATGGTGTTGCCTGAATCTAGTACAATAAATCTCCGACTTATAGAAAATGTCTTTTTTATTATTATGTATTTTGTTAGTTTATTTTGATGTTGGATTCATTGTATGTAGATACCTTGTTCAGAGGGTGATCCCTTTTGAATGTGTTTTTCTTAGTGACACAATTTTCAAGATGTGTATTAGATGAAGTTTTAAATTTCTTGTTCTATTCAGGGTAATGTGGTGGTTAGGTCTCTATTCTTTTGGGGACATGAAGGGTGCATTGAGTCATAAAATTCGCCACTAGTTATTAGCTTGCAAAGTTTTGCAAAGCATTTTAATGTTATTGTTATGGTATAATAATAGGCGAGACCCCCTAAAAGTAAATAATAACATGTTAATGACTTAACTCCAAACAATGATTCTTAATCTACAAAAAAGTATTAGGTTGTCTTAGTCAAGGCCACTTTCCACCTGTTATGCCACAAGTTAGACTGCCTTTACAACCACATCCAAATATTGTTGGGATTTATGTACCACCTCATGTTTCAATGTAGCTAGAACCACAGATTAATGATCATTGAAATTAAGTTGCTCCAAATCCACTACCTAGTTTTGATGGATGGCCCAATGTTTAATTTCCATTGCTTCATCCTCCTCCTCTTTAAGAGCAACATGTCTATCAAATTATTTCAATTTCCTTCCAAACTCGACCACTTCAGCCCAATGATTTAAAAAGTAATGGCATCCTCACCTAATAGGTAGGCACTTCAAGGTCAAAACAGATCATGATAGTCTTAAATACTTCTTGGAACATAAACTATCTTCAGAGGAGCAACAAAAATGGGTAACTAAGACATTGGGATGTGACTTCGAAAAAAGGAACTAGAATGTGGTGGCAAGTGCAATCTCCATATGAGATGAGGATGTTGAGGCATTACTTTGTTCGATTTCGATCATTGTAAGTCGATTGGGTAGTAATAACAATAGAAGAATGACCTATCTATGTGGACGCCCATTCAAAAGATACAAAAGGATCTTGGTGCATCAGATACTTTTTGTGTGGAAAAATGATTCACTATGGTATAAGGATTGCGTATATATATATGTAAGAACTCCCAACTCAAACAGAAGATCCTTTTGGAATTACACACCCTCTCCTATAGGTGGGAATTAAGGATTCCTAAAAACCTACCACATGGTCAAGAATGATTTTTTTGGGAAGGTCTTAAATATGATGTTCATAGGTTTGTGGCAAAATGTTTGGTTTTCCAACAAAATAAGGTTGAAACAATTAAGATCCCAAGCATCCTTGGATTTTCAGATCTAGCCTGCTTGTCAAACATAAATTTGATGGCGTTCTTGGATTTTTTACGTCCTTCGATTTACGTTTTTGGTAAATGTTTGGCTATCAAATATTTACAATAGAAAAATCTCTTAAAATAACTATCATGAAAAAAATATCCTAAAATAATTTTACAGAGTACATAACTATATTTTTCTAAAACAAACACAAAAATCTAGCAGGCATGTCCACAAATCCTAAGCATACGGTCATCTCCACAAATCTTGTTTACAAACATATATATTTGGATAGGAACAAATAAAATATATGGATGATAAATTTATTTGTGTCACTATATTATGGCATAAATAAGTAGAAAAGTATAATTTAGTAGTTTAAAGTGTGTATATTTTTATGAAGTTTAAGAAAGAGCTAACAACAATTTGGTATGAATATTTTATATCCCTTCACATAGTGTACACCTGATATTTGCTTCACCAAATTATTGATTTTATTGAATTACAAATGTTAGAGATCAATATTGCAGAATGTTAAATGAACTGAGTTATAAATGACGTAATAATCTTCCATGAAGGAATTCCACCATAGTTAAATAATTTTAGCCAAATTTTAAATGATTTAAAAGTAATTAGAGAAATTCCAACATAACCAGTTCGTTAACTCATATTCCAATTAGAACCAGCCTTCATGAGAAAAAGGGATTAGTTAGACATTATCGAATTCCAAGGGATTTAGTACAAGGCTATTTTAAAGATGGACTAACTAAGAATTAAAACCTATTTCAAGATTTGAAGGGTGGACACAGTTATCTTTGGAAGGAGAAGGAAGTGAGATTCCAATGATTACCATTTTATGCTTGGTGGCAACTGGAAAAATTTGAGTGTCGTCAAGTAAAACTGAAACCACGGAACTTCCTTCTAGTGCCCACAAATTTGAACCTATTATCTCTCAGAAGACTTCAACAAAAACTCTATGGTTAAACACACAACCAATATGCACAAAGAAGAGAAACAAGAACAATATGGAGTGGTGGGAATTGGATAGTGATACCTACCATTGAGATAGGATTCAGAAGACATGGGATTTGATCCCTGGCGGTTGCATTGAGATAGGATTTGACGGACGTGGGGTTCGATCACAGGAGGATGCGGCTAGCCAGTGGTGTGATATTACATGCTAGGGTGCATTATAATCTTCAAACCATCACCATCAACGACAATGGAAACTGAAGGAAAGAATCATTGTGGTAAGTAGTTATGGATAGGCCGCCAATGCCATGGGTAATAAATAGTTTAAGGTACAACCTACACCTTGAAACAAGTATTAAAATTTAAACTATTATATGTTACCACCTACACCCTCAAACAAATACTAAAATTTATGACGGACAATTTAAACTCGCAAACGTCAATTATACGATCTAGAATTTTTCGTGCATGTCATGGTTGACATTTAAATTTTATAATTAAGTGTCAAATACGTTCTAAAACTTAAAAAACGTTCTATAGGTCATCAAATTCTAGGCCAGACCCCAAGTCTTTAATAGACATTAGACATACCTTTCCAGTCTTGGGAGGAAGTCTTAATGGATTTATCACAAGTCTACCCAAGTCAAAAGGAAAGGATGTTATTATGGTGGTTGTTGGTAGACCCATGAAGTATGCACACTTTTGTGTGCTCTCTGACCCTTTTAATGCAAGTAAAGTAGTTGTAGCCTTCATGGAAATAGTTCAAAAGCTACATGGAAACCCAAATATTATTGTTAGTGATATCAATACAATTTTCACTAGAAAAAATTGGAATATTCATTATTTTCTTGTTTGGGTACCCAGTTGGCTCACAGTTCATCTTATCATCCTCAATCCGATGGGAAAACTGAGATAGTGTACAAATTTTTGGAAGGCTATCTTCACTACCTTGCATCTGATAAACAAACACAATAGGTGAAATGGTTATCTTTGGCAGAATGGTGGTACAATACTTCCTTCCAAATGTCATAAAAAATGTCTCCATTTATGGCAATTTATGGGTACCATCCTCCATAAATCACATCTCCCTTAAAAAGGAAAATATAAAGTTCAAGTTGTGGAAGATCACCTCAAGCACTAGCAAGAATTTCTTCAGATGGGAAAAAATGGGAAAAAATAGTCCCTTGAATTCCCCAATTCATGGATCTACTCTCCCGTTGATTGTGCAACACCCAACAACGAAATTCCCCAACCATGTGAAGGAGGGAACAACAGAAAAACTCCCAGAAGATATCCCAGCCATTGAATATTAACAAAACAACTTCACAACCATGGGGAAAACGTAGGAAATTGCTACCAATGTGAGGGAAAACACCTAGAGCTCCAGCCCACGCGTGGGGAAAATCAGCTACCTGAGAGTGAGTAATGTGACTCCACTCTTCCTCATGAGGGTAATGAACGAATTCCTTTCCCCTTTTGGAAAGCATGTGGTCAAGGCTCGCATCCCTGCCAGAATTGACAGCTACCCATACTCCCTAAGCCCTAAGGCAATAACTGGCCAACTAACTCCTTGGATAATTAAGTGGCTACTTAAATAAGATAAGGAAGTTGGTTTACAACTGATGGGTTCTCCTCTTGACACTTGGATTTTCCCCATTGTATCAGAGGTTGAATCCCCCCCCCCCCCTATCCTCAGGAAATCATTCCCCCATCTCTTTAATGTTGAATTGACATATCTAGTTGTGGGTATTTTATTGATTGCATATTTACATGATGTAGAAAATTATATTGTGCCATCAAATAGCACAATAACCATCGGCATCAATTTTAATTTCCGAAACATAGAACACTAAATCCATGGCGAGGCTTTTGCCTTGAGCTCCACACTATGATTTATTAACGCTATTTACATCATTTATAATTTAATGCAATTGGGGTTGAAACCGGGGTATTAAAATCCCCTCCCCCTTCAACAACACTATCCTCAGTGCTCATCAAAATTGAACAGAAATGATACCCTAGCACTACCTCAGTTCTTTACAAAATTGAACAAAAGGATATAGTGGAGCTACCCCAGTGCTCTTGCAAAATTGAACAAAAATGGATGTGTCAATCGCATGGCATCCTCTAGCTCCCATGTAGCCTCATCAGGATCATGGTGCTCCTTCTGCTTTTTCACTTGTCCAATGGTACGATCTGGAACTCCTCCTTGGTCCCACAATGCGGTTGTCTTGCGTATGGACTCCTCTAAGTCCTTGATTGCATGCATCAGTACACACCAACAAATCTTTTTCTGGTCTTGGAGAATCCCTCTCCACAGCTTGGAACATCTCCAATGTCTTTGGAATCCAACAATACCTATGCTCAATCCCCAAGCAATGAGTCAATTCCCATGTTAGTATTCACAAGATTTTCCAAAATCACAGATGAATCATATGCACATGTATATCGACATAAAATAAACCAGAAGTTTCCAAGTGAACCAAATACTTATCTGCATAAGTATATTCTTTTGGGTTCCACATGTGTCCGACTAGGCTTAATACGACCATGGCACTCACATCCCTGCCCCACCCCACACTTGGGTGTGTATTAAAGGGTAGCCAAATTTCTACAAGCCCTGGATCACCTGAAATTATCTTTCAACCGAGATCTGACAGCTCTACTTTAGAGCCTAAAACTCCCTCCAGGTGCCCACCAAGCTCAGCCCCTCCTTTCCGGACACCACAACAATTAATTCACATGTCATATTCATTCCTATAAGGTGCAATCTATAACAAGATATTCAAAACCATGGTTGCATCATATGCTCATGTATATTTACAGAAAATCAACAACAACAAAAGTTTGATAAATAAACCAAATACTTATATGTATAACATATCTCAACTGAGATCTGGTAGCCCTGCTCTAGATCCCAACACCTCTCTGGGTGCTTAATGGAAGCTCTACTTAAGCCTCAGCACTTCCTCCCAGTTCTTACCAATGTTCCGACATTATCTTTGTAGCATCTCTCAACTGAGATTGGGTAGCTCGTTGCTCTGCTCCAAATCCTAACACCTCTTTGGGTGCTTAATGGAAGCTCCGTCTTAAGATCCTAGCACCTCCTCCAATGCTCTCCAAGCACAGGCACTTCCTTTCTAGACAACAAAATGAATCATTTCACTTGTCAGATTCATTTTTATGAGATGCAATGTTTAACAAGATTTTTTCAAAATATTAACCGCATCATACATGTATGTGTAATTACAGAAAATCAACAAGGATTTTCCAAGTAAGGAAATACGTATCTATGTAGAATCTCTCAACCGAGATCTAATAAGCTCTACTTCAGAGCCTAACACCTCCTTGGGCGCTTAATGATAGCTCTGGCTTAAGGGCCTAGCACCTCTGCCAAGTGCTTACCAATGCTCAGGCGCTTACTTTCCAGACATGATAATACCTAGGGGTTATTCTCTTCACATATCCCCCACTCTCGTGACAGTCCCCTTACGGCATGAATGTGTGTGGAAAGAATTCTAACTTGATGTCTTACACCCTGGGCGTCCCTAGTGATGCATACCGGTGCCTAGCTGGCAGGGGGGGTGAAGCTATGTACTCAAGTACATCCTTCCAGAGGAACCATCTTTCTCAAACACATCCTCCCGAGAAGCTATGTACTCCAAGGGCGGACCACCATCATCTCACCTGCATTACATACAAGCATGTAGTCCATATGAGATGTCATCATAAAAAGAAAATTTCAACCATAGGTGTTCAAACCTATTCCAAACACATCACTCCAAGAAGCTATGTATCCAAGTACATCCTGTCGAGGAGCCATTTACACCCACTACATATTTTCATCATCTCACCTGCGTTACATATAAGCATGTAGTTCATATGAGATGTCATCATAAAAAATTAATCATAGATTTTCAAATCTATTTCATGCATGGATAAATTCCCAATTATCAAATGATGAATAACATTGATAGTCAAATCAAAATTTGAATTCACAATTCTACTTCCCACATAAAATCAGATTTTTTGCAACCATGAGATTATCCTCATATTGTTTGGGTTTTGCAACTGGGAGTACTCATCCCTTACTTACACATGCTACCCAAAACCTGGACATTCACATGCAACATGTCATCTTGACACCATTTTAGATCAGCCAAATAGTTAATAATATTCGATTAGCAGCAAAATTTAAAATTTAAAGTTCAAAATCTATTCTGTTCAAAAGTTAGATTTCAGTCATGAGATCCTTCTCAGAGCACATGGCAGTTTTCTACCTTGGTTTCAGTGGGTACAACCAGACTTCTTTGCTCAGGTCATTCTACCTGCAATCTTCAAGAAGGGCCATTTCCTCATGGAACTACAAGTTCACATGCAGGCTTCCTCAACCCATACATAGACTCAACTTTGTTTGCAAAATACCCTTTAGTGAACCCCTTGCAATACCCTGCAAGTCCCACAAAATATCTTACATTTGTTAACTTTCTTGGAGCAGGCCAACTCATCATGGCCTCAATCTTTTCAGGGTCTACAGATATTCCTTTACCTGATATAATGTGACCCAAATAATGAATTCCATCCTCGTAGAAGCCACAGTTGCTCAACTTTGCATACAGCTGATGCTTCCTGAGCAATTCCAAAATCAGCCTTAACTGTTCCACATGTTCTTCCTTGTCATTGGAATAAGTAAGAATGCCATCAAGGAGGGAAAGAACTAATCTATCCAAAAAATTACTGAAAACATTATTTATGAGGCACATGCATGTAGATAGTGCATTTGTGAAACCAAATGGTACCACTACCAGCTCATAAGATCCATACCTTGCTCTGTAGCTTGTCTTATGAACATCTTCATCCTTGATCCTTACTCGACGATAACTAGACCCCAAGTCAATCTTGGAAAACACCTTTTCTCCTCTCATTTGATCAAAGAGGCCATCCATCCTAGGTAGAGGATACTTGTACTTCACAATGACTTTGTTCAATTGTCTGTAACCAATACACAACCAAAGTGTATCATATTTATCCTTCTCAAACCAAACTGGTGATCCCCATGGGGTACACTTGGCTTGATATGCTTCTTTTCCCACAAATATTGCAGTTGCATTTTCAGCTCTAGCATTTCTGGTATGCTCATCCTACAAGGTGTATGGGACACTGGTGCTACTCCAGGTACAAGCTCAAAGGTAAAATTAATGTCACCCTTTGGAGTAAGCCTTGGAATTTCATTAGGGAGAACATTCCCAAATTCTTGTAGCATATGAAATCCCTCCAACTTAAGAGTATCATACTCTACTGCCTCCAAAACATGAGCTGCATACACTCTGCAATGTTTCCCATAGAGCTTCTTCAGCTTCATTACCGAAGACTTCCTTTGAGAGATCACTTTTGGAAAGCCTTTCACAACTCTTAGGTTGCCTTCTTCATCCAAGCACTCAAAATTCTTGCTGTAACAATCAATCTTTACTTTATGTGCTTCCAACCAATCCATTCCAATGAGGACATAATAGGATACAAGTGGCAAAACATTCAGATTTGCACAAGTGACTAGCCCATCCATGACCAATGGGAATTTCCTTACCGCCTCACTGATATCCGTCTTAGTTCCAGTGGCTAGCCGGACTAACCATGATCTTCTATGCTTTGATTTCTTCAAAGTGCACATTTCAATAAGTCCAGGGGTGATATAGCTATGATTCGATCCAGGGTCAATCAAAACAAAAATAGTCTATTCAACAATATCACCCTCAACTTCCACCATAGTTGAGTTATGACATGCCTGGTGGTCTACTGCATAATTTTTAGGAATGATCCCCACTTCCTGACCCACAGTTTCATCTTCTTGGGTGCTAGGGATTTGACCCTCATTCCTATTCTCAAGTGGACAATTCCTGTGCAGATGGGGTCCTTCACATCCCCAACATTTTAGTGGTTCCTTTAGGTTTTCCCTCATCGATCTAGTTGGCTCAATCACAGCTTGTGATGGCTACCTTTGATGCTTCAGGAGGTGAGAAGGTTTAAAACCTTTCTTCCTTGGGTTAAGCTTCTCATTCTTCTCATGGGAATTTATCCTACTCCCTTCTATCTTTGTTAACTGATGCCCAGAGCTTATTTGCCTTTGGAGATCTGCCAAACTCTGTAGCATGGCTGTAGTCAACTGGTTTTGCTCTACCATAGTCTTGACCAAAATTTTATTTTCTTCTTTGCAATCCTGCAACTCTGCCCTCAGTCTTCTTATGGTAGCTGTAGCATCTGGGGAACTCTCTTATTCCCTCTTCCCAACAGCTTCAGTTCCATGACCTTGTACATTGTAACTTGGCCTTACATACCCTTCCCCATGTGGACAAATATGGCACAAATGGGTTCCTCCACATCTCCAACATTGGAGTGGATTTTTTCCCTCTTGTGGGTCTCTTGGATTTTCCCCCATAACATCTTTCTCGTGTCCACAAGGATCCTGTGCATCATCCATGCTATTAATTTTCTTGACGTTGATCTCTTTTGACCTCCTTGGTCGGACCAAGATCAACTCTTCAATCTGCACTATGACTCTACAAAATGTGTTAACAACATCATTTTTTAGTAAATCTCAGAAATTCAAACAATTACTTACCAATTTCTTCTTGCAAGCATGAATGGTCAATGTGCCTTTCATCAGGTTGGCTAAGTTTAGAAATTCTGCTAATTAGCACTCCTTCTTGCTGCAGTTTCCTTCTGTAATAACAACTGTTTCAAGGGGATGGCGGGGGTCAAAGGGGACAACTTCTAACCGACATGCGCCGGCTCAAATATTCCTTTCCCCGTCGACACACATCGGCTTTCCTTTCCTCTTCTTTTCCCCGCCGTCGACGAATTCTAGGCAGCCCCTGTCGGATGTGTAGGCGAAAACAAGCAATTTAGCCGTTGTTGCGAAAAACATTTTCCCTTCCACCCGAGGTTTTGGAGGATACTTCCATAGGTCTCTAATGTGCATCGACGAAACTCAACCAACGTATCAGCTCAAACTTCATCTTCTTCTGTCGATTTTTTGAACACTTTAAAATTTTCAGAAAATTTTCTTTCTTTGCTTCTTCGTCAGCTCCATTCATCCTTTCACGCCGACATGCATTGGCTCAACTTCGACTAACTTAGCTGACATGTATCGGCTCAACTTTGACTAATCGAGCTGACACAGAGCTTAAAAATAATTAGAAAAATTTCTTGAAATTTTCTTCCTTGTCGGCTCAAATTAGAGTTTCATGCTGACATGTATCGGCTGCAAGCCTCAACGGATCAAATTTGCTAACTCAACCGACATGTGTGAGCTCAACTCGGCTAATCTAAGCTGACATGCAAATTTCCACACTTAGAGGAATTTTACTTTTTTTCTTTGCATGCCTCTCTGCACAGAGGTTGATTCTTCATGGCCCATTGAGGCCCAAAGCTGCAACATGAGCTCCGATACCACACTGTCACATCCCCTCAACCTGAGAGGACATGACCTAACAGCACTGCTATCATTTAATTAGGAAATCCAAGCCCCATGAACAAAAACAACAAAATGCATTGAACATAAAACATTTACAGATGCATAATGCGATCTATAGTGGAAGCAAATACATTTCATTCAACACCTACATGTTGTTCATACTCATAAAACAAGAAACATTCATCATGTTCATGCATTTAACATGTTCATGATAATTTACAAAGAAAATACAATTTCAGAGTCAAATACAATAATACTTATCTTGAGAAGAATCTTCCCCGCAACTAGCTATGTCGCTGCAACGTTCCACCCAACCATAGGCCAGTGTGCTACTTAATCTCTCAGTATCACTGCCACCCCCTAGTTTGGAATGATTTCCACAAGGAACTAGGGAACACATGATTACACACACATCAAGGCCAGACACCCACAGTCAAGCCAATAATGTCATCCCAACACAATCAACCCACTAACAGATGGATTCTTGTACTTACTCAGTTAAGCCAACACAAGGATGCACTACACAAAAAAATACAAGTTCTGGGTATGAACCCAAAAAATTTCCTAGGAACCCAAAATTGAAAATGACAAATGGGGAAAAAAACCCAAGCGAAAAAATTGTTTTAGAAAACATTCTACGGGCTTCACGTGCACAAAAGGTCCCTTTAATTCCCCAATTCGTGGATCTACTCTCCCATTTATTGTGCAACACCCAACAATGAAATTCCCCAACAGTGTGAAGGAGGGAACAATAGAAAAATGCCCAGAAGAGATCCCATCCACTGAATATTAACAGAACAACTTCCCATCCATGGGGAAAACACAGGAAACTGCTGCCAACATGAAGAAAAACGCCTAGATCTCCAGCCCACGCGTGAGGAAAATCAGTTGCCTGAGAGTGAGTAATGTGACTCCTCTCTTCCTCGTGAGGGTAATGGATGAATTCCTTTCCCCTTTGGGAAAGCGTGTGGTCAAGGCTGACATCCCTGCTAGAATTGACAGCTACCCATACTCCCCAAGCCCCAAGGCAATAACTGCCCAACTAAATACTTGTAGAATTAAGTGGCTGGTTGAATAAGACAAGGAAGGTGGTTGACAATTGATGGGTTCTCCTCTTGACACTTGTATTTTCCCCATTGGCTCAGAGGTTGAATACCCCCCCGCTATCCTTACAAAATCATGCTCCCATCTCTTTAATGTTGCATTGACATAGATAGTTGTGGGTATTTTATTAATTGCGTATTTACATGATGTACAAAATTATATTGTGCCATCAACTAGCACAATAACCATCTGCATCAATTTTAATTGCCGAAACATAGAACATTAACTCCATGGAGGGACCTTTGCTTTGAGCTCCACGCCATGATTTCATCATTTATAATTTAATTCAATTGAGGTTGAAACTAGGGTATTACACTATCCCAATTCAAACTATCTTTCCAAATATTGATGAAGAATGAAAATTAATATTGGATCCTGAAAAAATCACTAAAACAAGGACCAAGTCCCAAAAATAACATACAAATAGCAAAAATAGACCAAAACAGAGTAATACATGCCTTAATAATGAAGAACAAAGATAAATAACAGTCCTCTTCGAGAGAGTTACCTCCTTACATAATGTACTTGTGTACCCAAGACAAGACAATATACAATTCTTACTTAAACGAAAATATCTCCTTCCTATATATATGAGACAAAGGTGTACAATAAAAACTAATAGACCTAGGCCTACATCAATAATATGTAATACACCACCATATAGGGGGTAAAGTGCCACACTATAGGGGGGATTGCACCCAACATTTAGGGCTTAACATGCCCCTCCCCTTCAGACAACTGTTGTCCTCAATGCTTAGGTACTTGTGCATGCATCTGTATGAAGGAATTGTTGGTCCCCATTTTGTCACTATTTTTGGGTTCAAGACTTCACATAATAACATATGTTTTGCTACGTTTTTGTTCCTTTTGCACCATGCAACTCCCTCTACAAGCTTTAGGTGTGACTAAAATAGGATTTATGTCAATTCTATTTATTATCATCATTTTATTATTTGAATAGTTAAAAATGGCATGATACGGAGTGAATTTGCTATATTAATCTATGTGTATTATTATCTTCAGGTTATATGGTCTTTTTGGTGGCTTAACGAATAGACACGCATTCAGCTGAACATATGGAACACGTGCCTAGCTTGCTGTCCAGATAGTCACACAGACTGCGTGTTTTTTGGTGGCATGTTTCTGTGTATTAAAAGCATGAAAACAGCCAAAAATCGTCATCACCACACGCTGGCATCTCAACGTTATACTTCTTCTGGAAGAAGCGCCTATCTGGTATCCCTGCATGACACCTTGACGCAAGCTTTGATTCAGACTGAAGTATGAACCACATTGCATGCTTGAAGGAACCTGATCAACGAAAGAAGAGGAACAACCATCAGTTAACTATTAATGTACTTATTCACCATTATGACTGCTTTATCTTGAAGAGAATTCAACCACTAAAGGGTCGACTTGCTCGCCTCCATTGAACAATGTATATATATAGACATTGTATGCGATTTAAAAATGAGTCTGGAGTCTTAGTTTTAGAGTCTCTCTCTCAGTCTGGAATTTGAGTCTTTGTCTTTTATTTGATCAATTCAATTTGAAAAACTTTGTAACTCTACCTATTATCTTAATGAAATTCTTCTTGTGTTGTATATGATTGTGTTCAGTTAGAAGAAGTTCAACTTTGTTTGCTGGGAGGACCCCCCAACAAACATAGTCTTTATATCCCTAAGTAGGTTTTGTTATTTTCCCTTGCAACTAGTATAATTCTGTTTATGAATTGTTTAGCGTTGTATTTATAATCGTTCATGTTTTCTATAGTTTAGATTTCAATTTAAAATTATGTTGAGCATGTAGGTCATTTTTCTCAATTAAAGATCAATTTCTCTAGATAGAATGGTTTATTGTCATAACGTTGTTCATACCCAAACATTTATAAATAGTTTGATGTCACTTTTGTTTTCATTAACTTCATTAGGTCCTTATAAGTTCAACTTAAGATCTTTAGCTTATTACTACGACACCCTCTACCTTTGCATATATTTTGTAGCAACTCTAAGCCTACTAACCCCGATTGATAATTAAATATTAGGTAAATTATTTAAGACAATATTTTTCCCAACATGAATCATCTTCCCATGTTGAATTTTCAGCTGGTAAGTTCTTCCACTTGATGAGGTACTCAATAATAGCTTGATTTCAAAGTTGTTTGGTCCTTGTTTCAATGATTTGTTCAAGTTCCCATATGTTTTTTTCTTCTTCAAATATCCTTTGATTGTGATGTTGATCTACTTGTTGTTTCATCCTATTTTTGGATATCTTCAGTATTTGGAGATTGCTTGTTGGTTCTCTATGTGATCTACCACTGCTTGAACTATAAAGTTTCCTTCTTCAACCTTGAATGGAATATTTTTTATGGATGACTTGGATTGAGATAAATTTAAAATTTCAACTCCTATGGGTCTAAAAATTTGTCTTGTTGTATCTTGATGTGTCCACTTTCTAACATTGCAGTCCTTACCTAATTTGGATGTGCCAATAAAAATTTATTGTAATCTCCCAAAAATTCTAATAGTTGGACTATTTGGAAGAGCAAACTTGTATGGTATGCCACGTGTCCAATATTTCATTTATGTAGCTGAAAATCCTACCACAGATACCCTGGTATGTATATTTTTTTATGCAATAGGTCTCACTCAATTTGGATCTTGGATGCCTCAGATATGACATTTTTCCTCATAACACTTGTTTCAAAACTTAATTGGAAGATTATTTTAGGGCCGAATTGTAATTGAGATAAAATTTGACTTTTGACTCCTCTGGGAATGAAACTTTGGTCTGTGCTACCTTAATGTGTCCCCTTTCCAATTCTGCAAGTCTAACCTAATTTGGATGTTCCAAAAAAACATTATTGCAAATCTCCCAAAAATTCTTATTTTTTCCTATCTAGAAGAGCAAACTTGAACCGTATTCCATGTGTCCAATATTTTGATTCTACAGTTGAAAGTTGTACCATGGATACCATAGTCTATATTCTTTCTAATGCAATTGGTATCACTCAATTTAGATCTCATATTATTTAGATATGACCGTTCTCCCTAGAACACATGTTTTTAACTAGTAAATAACCCTATAGTCCTCCACCATTATCTTCAAAATTGTAATTGATCAAGATTATAATTTCACATTCAATATAGATAGGCCTATTTTGGAAGTGGGTTTTTAACCTCGATCTTTGAATGCTTGTATAAAACAATTTGTAGTCAAAATTACAAGATGGCTTTTTTTGGAGAAGCCAGTCCCAAGGAAAGAGCTCTGATACCAAATGTTATGCAACCAAGTCCCATAAATAACATAAAAAGAATATAAATAGAAAAGAAGAGGGTAATACACACCTTAATAGTGAAGAACAAAGATAAATAACAATCATTTTCTAGGGAGGAACTTCCTTACATAATGTATTGTGTACCTAAGACAAGACAACATACAATGCTTCCTCAAATGAAAATATCTCCTTCCTATATATAGGAGAAAAAGGTGTACAATAAAAACAAATAGACCCACACTCAGATGAAGGTGTCCACACATCAAGCTAATAGTGCAGAGCACCTCATTCCCAGATCCAGAAACGTGGCACCCCGCATGCCGCGACTTCAAATACCCCCCATGCAGTTAATGGCTCCTCATTACGAGGAAGAGAATGTCTTGTATGGAAAGGGTAGCATGATCTTGCAGTTAATGGTTTCATCCCACAAGGAAGAGGTTGTATTTTTTGAAAATGGAAGGGCCACCCTACAGTACCACCCTCGTGTGACTGTTTTCAACCTCCTTATGATCTATCCATCCGGGTTGTTTCATAACCTAGAAACCTTGTTCCAATTTTTCATTAGCAACAACATTTTTTGCTCCTGGTTTTGGCTTGAAGGGTCTGTTTCCATCCTCCTTCTACTTCATCCATATGGGAAATTCATTAAATAATTACATCTCCCTCTCATTAATGGAATCCAAGTACTATCTTTTTGAAAGTAATATACTTTGTTTTACACTTTAAGAAGAGCACAACCCTAATCCATCATATACAGTAGTTCTTTACCATTGTTGGCTTGTGCAAGATTTAAAGGTCATTCTTATATAACTATAAGTCCATGGGATTATAATTTTTAGCTTCTTAAAGGTTGAATTTCATGTCTCACCTTATTATTGGATTAGTACTTTGTTTTTCCATGCTAAAGTGAGAATCTCTAATACATTAAGAGTCACAAATCCATAATATTATTGCATGCCACTTATAAATCTTAAAAAACATTCCTCCTTCATAGATTGAGTAATTGAAAACATAAGATCTATTTTGTAGCCTTAAAAAGAGATATTTTCCAACCCCTAAACTATTGACACTTGATAGTTTTGGTATTGCATTTCATATATCCTAAGTTTCTCTTTAGTAATTCAAAACTGCCCCTATAATAGACTATTAATCAATACAAACCTCAAGAGTTATTGACAACTATATGGAATACAATAGTGGCTTATGATAACACTCTAATTGCAAATCTTATAAGAGATCATAACCCTAGTAGAAGACATTGAAATTTGTTTCTTTGTTGAAATTATTTATATGTAGAGTTAGGTCCATTGATATGAGTTGTGTACTTTTATGTCAAACACTACTACAATTGCTATTGGATTAACTTAGATAATAGTGGTTTCCTTGTTGTCTTGTTTTTATTATTATTATTATTATTATTATTATTATGTTAGAGGATGTTGGGCCCACGAAAGAAGGGTAGAATTCATATGGAATTCTTCCTGAGTAAGGGGAAAAGAGTACAAGGAAGAAGAAGAAGGAGCCGCGATATAGTAAACAACATCAAGGGAAAAGGGAAGGATGCTATGACAGAAGAGGGAAGAAAAGGAGAAAGGAAAAGAGAAGGCGCAGGATGAGGAAGCTGCACCAGTTTTGTAAGCTACGACAGAAGGACAACACAAGATATATGATGACATGGCAGAATATTCACGGAAGTAGGCGTGTAGATAAGGTAACGTACAGAAAGTGATAGTAAGGCATGATGCGAAGAAGTAACAGCCATTAGCGATCATGGGTATGGTCTCGGCTGGAGCCGGAAAAAACCACATGCATAAAGGAATTTTGTAAGTCAGGCCAATAGCATCTCTTTGGTCATATTTTGCTAGAATAGGAAAGACAACCTGTAGACTGAAGATAGTAAGTCGGTTGAGATAGTGACTGTAGCTGAGTCTGTTAGAGTCTGTATCAAGTCATGATTGAGTCTGTAAAAATCATGTATGGGAATATATCAACTCTGTAATAAGGTTATAAAGGGAGAACCCAAGATATAAATGGGTTAGCCGGTTAATCAGTTATCCTATTAGCTAGTTCTTGTTTAGACGCTTTTTGAGCAGAGTAGAGGATACAATAGTTTTGAATAGGTAACTCTAGATCGTTGAGTGCATCATAGTAGTGGATCTGCAGCTGAGTGCGCAGATAGATAGAGAAGGTCGAGTCAATCCAGGATGTGTGCATATCATTGAGTAGGAGTAGAGTAGAGCGATAAAGGTAGAGAAGAAAATAGAGCACGAGAGGGAAATAAGTCTATAGAGATAGAAGAGAAGACCTTGAACAAAGTCTGTACCTTTAAGTATAGACAAAGGTGCATCTATTTTCTCATGCCAATGCCAAATGAAGAGAACCTTGTGGTTTTTTCCCGGATGGGTTTCCACGTTACATGTTGTGTATATGCATGAATGTTGAGTATCTTAGACAAGTGCATATTTATTGTGTTAAATGATTGATTGGGTATTGTTCTTTAAAGAGATAATTGAATGAATGTTGTATGTCAAGTAATGAATATATCCGTGATGACTGTTCACTGTGTATTTGCATAAGATTGCATAAATAAGGGTAAGTAATACCTCAATGTTGATATATAAAGTGAAAATGACCAACCCACCTTCTTGGTCTTCGTTGGAAACCTTGGTGCATGGCCAAGGATTTAAACACCCTCTCACACAAACTGCAGAAACGTGGTTCTAGCAGTTACCCATAAGAACTAATATATCTCGGGTGAAATGGCATCTGTGTCGCAGGTGCTGCTAGCTGGGCTCTGCTCCGTCAGGCTGATATCTTGGGCTTTGTTGCGCTGACCAAATAGAGGGGGATGAACCTGGGTCACATGGGGGGGGAATCCCAACAAATGGTTTTGTTTCCAGGACCCTAAAGTGTGTGGTGAGGGACATGTTCTGGCATCCCATGAAACCAGAGATCCAAAGTTGGGTGGATGCAAAAGAGATAGAGTTTACATAGAAATAAATTGAAGGATCTCGGTGGGAACCAACGAAGTATTTAGAATGGTACATATATTCAGACATCCACGAGATTTTCTTTGTCGAGTTCCCGATTCTGTTGTATAAGGGTTGTCTGAGTTGATAACCCAGAAAAATAATTTTCAAGGAGGGGAACCAACATAGTGGACTCCATTCTTGATTGAGCGGCTAAAAAGAATCAACAACCCTATATCAAGGGTTGTGGACTTCTTAGTAGATATCATCATAGAAGGATATATCACTGAGTTCATCGTTGAAATGATAACCTCATACAGTGAGGCCGAGAGAAATTTTTTCCAAGGACCACGCAGTCAATATCTCTCATCTTGGAAGACGTGGATCAAAATGCTCATATGTGAAAAGGGAATTATACGGATGATAGAATGAAAAGAAAAGGGTGGTTATGTCTCAGCAGAACCCTGAAGTGATATGTTCCTAGGAGATAGTGGAACTAAACTAGAATCTGGATTTTTGAGAAGCAGAAGGAGATTCAGGTCCAGCAAAAAGCGAAAAGCTATGTTCGGATGAGGCAGTTGCAACACAAAGCAAGAAGGGGAAGGCTATGATTTTACATCGTACCTAGACGAAGGCTCGTGTGACGAGGAAGAGAAGTATCAGCCAATATCAAAGGGAGACAAAGAATCTGAGGATTCGACGGAAACTTTATAACTAAAACATATACTCAACTCACCTATGGTACCAGAGGTAAGATCACCAGACCAATCTCCAAGTATTTCTATAAATACGATTAGTAATAATGTTGTAAATATCGTACAAGGAAGTCCGATTAGCCCACATTTTATTCATACTATACTAGGAGTTAATATAGTACCAATCAACCCAATGGCTGTAACTGACATTAAGCTCCCAATATTCAATGGGAACGAGCTGGAAGACCCAGAGCAGCATTAGTTCCTGTGTGACATCGTCTGGACTGTACAACATATCCAGTATGAGAACATCAAGAAAGCGTAGATGATTACGAATCTACGGGGTCGTGTGCTAGACTGGTATATGAATTTCTCCATAGTACCAGTTGGAGTGGTCCCAAAGACACTCAATGAGATTAAACTCATGTTAGTTGATGGATTTAAGAAACAAAATTCCAAGTCACAATGCATCACTGATATCAAGCAGCTACCAATAGATTATGTTTGGGATTTTGACCGGATATTTAAGACGTTAATGTCCAAGGTCAGTTTTCAAATGTTGGATGTGCAACACATGAAATATTTCATTGATGCCTTGTTTCCACACATCCGAACGCCATTGATGCAATGGAAACTAGTGTCATGGACAAAGGCTCTAGAGATATCTATGAAGTTAAAAGCCTCGCCAGTTGGAGACACTGGATCGAGCATGATGCAAATTCAGTCACAGATTTCCAATCTTACAGTGCAGCTCTAGTACATCAAAAGAGGCAAGGTATTTCAGGAGGAACTATGGTGTACCAAGTGCAGAAAAGATAGGCACCATAAGGATAACTTACCAGTGCTAATGAATTATGTTGCAGCAGGTGCGTTAAACCCATTAAACACCCAAGGAATTCCTTGGTTCAAAGTATGCTAGACTAGAGGCCACAAGTCCGAAGAATTTATGTACTTGCAAAAGATTGTAAGTGCACCTGTTAGTATGTATTGTAAATTTTGTAGATCAGTAGGGCATGATGAAAGGGATAGCAGATCCTTCCAATTGCTCCAAGATAAAACATTGAATACCTACCTAATGAAGAATGAGGATCAAATGCAAGATGAGCGAGCACAGTCTCAACATCATCCTTCACAATTTCAACAACAACAATATCCTCAGCCGCAATACCATCCAAACTAGTACCCTCAACAACAACATTACCCTCCGCAAAGGGGGGCGGGAACTTTAGAGGCCGAGGACAGAAACAAGGAGGAGGATTTGGTCAAGGAAGAGGCCAAGTTGTATGTTATAATTATGGATAGCCAGGACACTTTCCCCAATATTTTCAAAGTATTGCGAAAAATTGTACATATTGTAAAGCATTTGATCACACCGTTGAACAGTGTCCACAACTCATTGCAAAATGGTAGGCTATAACTGTATTTAATTCCAACCCAGTGCAGAATCCAAATCCAAACCCCAATCTGAATATTCAAATTATTTCTATCGAGCCAAGACAACCCAACCTTGTTATAGTCATAAGAGGAGGTGTTGCGACATGAGCAGACCCAAATACACTGCAAGGACATCCACAGGTGTGACCTACGGTGCAAAAGAAAGCTCCATTATATTTCCAACAGGAGAAGGAATTCTTCTTGGAGGCACAACAATACTTTGTTGATACCAATCAACCGTCGACATCGGGACAAGTGAGAGATATTCCCGAAAGATTTAAATAACTAATCAGAAGGCTCCGACTAAAAAGGTTAGTAAGCTCAAATACTTTTTCAAAATTTGTTTAGCACTAATCCATGACAAAGATGGTGTCGCATAGTTGACATCACTCATAGACAACAACACAGCAGATATGCTCCCTGAAAGAAGAATCAATTAAATAGGAAGCAAATGGAAGACAAGCCGAGAATTGCGAATGACTGCATAGATAGGAGATTATGATATGGACTATATCATACACGACTTGGGTTCAAATGTCAATATATTGATAAGACATACATGGTAAAGCATGAATAGTCCACGACTAGACTGGTCTCCTATTCAGCTACAGCTTTTGCAAACTAGTCGAAGGTGCTAACAATTGGTAGACTGTCCCAAGTACCCATGGAATTCGAAGGCTTGAGAACATATGTCGACTTCGAGGTCATTGAGAGATCGACAACCAAACTATCATAAACTTCAAGAAAATGATCTTTCCTTTCGAAGATTATGAAATGAGAGTGGTTATGCCCATTGATCCCCTTGAATGGAAGCAATATGTCGAGCATGTGCATAGAGAAGGGCAAGAGAATTATCTATACCAACTATATAACATTATGTCTTCAAATGAATATTTTATTAACCCCACAGCTGCTGGAAACTTGAGTTTGCGTAGTGTAATATTGTGCACGTACGACTCAGGAGAAGCCCTAGAAAATTAGCATAACTGGTTGCATGAAGTCTCATGCGCAGGTGTGTGAGAATTACAAAAGTTGCTCGTAGAGTAGGAGTCGAAGAAAGCGCGCTGCCTACGTATGAAGGATTTATTAACCTTGCATCCTTCTTGGAATAATTTGAAGAAAAGGTCGCATAATCACAACGACTGTCTTCTCTAGACTATGTGCTAAAATCTACGCCCACTAGATGGTGGGGTACACATAAACAGTCCATCTTCGAATGGCCGCAATGTAGAAGACTGATGGAGATTAGATTTGCAGATGAGATCAACTATGCTGATAAAAAATACACAGGATTGTCAGACCCTGGAAAACATATTGAGCACTATCATACGGATTGGAAAGAATATCCACAACAGGAATGGGTTCACCGATTCATCCACACCTTGGAAATGGTGCCAAGAGGTTGGTACACATCAAAGGAACTACGCCGAGGAACTGTTGAGTGGGAAAGTTTAACTCTATTTTTTTCCCAGACATTTGAATTTACAAGGGAACATCCAATAGTCGATGTTGTGCTACAGATAATAAAGGAGAATATCTTTGAAGAAATACCGACTGTAGAAGCACAATGCCACCGATTCTCCATGACTACACACAATTGGATGGAGTGCTACAATATTAGTGGAGAACTAGATGATGATGACCCACTAGAGATAAATATACCTGAGTCAGAAGGTATACATACAGTAGAAGGAGCTCCTATAACTACTGATCAGTTTTTAAAACCGCTTAAAATCAAGAAAGTAAATATTGGGTCTGAGGAAAACCTGAAGTTCGCCAATATCGCTGATTATTGGGATGAGGAGACTGTGGGGAAAATCATTGATTTATTAAATGACTTTCATGATCTATTCCCTACAAAGTACTCTGAAATGAAAGGCATAGTAGGAGACCTTGGAAAAATGAAGATACCCTTGAGACCCGATGCAAAACCGATCAAACAATGACAATACCGGCTGAACCTGCGTTATAAGGAGCAAGTTAAAATGGAACTTGACTAAATGTTGGAAGCAGGAGTCATAGAACTAGTCAAGGAATCATAATGGATCATCCCAATCATGGTACAAGACAATAATACTTCAGGGGAAGTCAGAATTTGTGTTGATCTTCGGAAACTTAATGATACATGCTTGCATGATCCATTCCCAACTCCATTTATAGATGAAGTATTGGAAAATGTTGGAGAAAAAGAGATGTATTCATTTACAGATGGATTCTCGGGATACCATCAGGTCCTCATTTCCAAAGAAGACCGTTACAAGACTACCTTTGCAACAGAATGGGGATTCTACCAATACACGGTAATGCCCTTTGGACTAAAAAATACACCTACAATTTTCTCCAGAATTGTAGTTGTTTCCTTTAGAGAATATATACACAAATTTCTTGAAGTCTATTTTGAGATTGGACAGTTTTTGCTCTTATAAAAGATCACATAGAAAGTATTAAACTAATGTTGGAATGATGTCGTCAGTACCATATTTCCCTCAAGTTCTGGACATGTATTTTTTGTGCGCCTTTCAGGGCTCTATTAGGTCATGTGACCTGTCATGATGGGATTTTGGTTGATCCAGCTAAAATTGCCATCATCTTGGACTTTCCACCACCTACCATAGTTAAACAATTAAGAGCAATGCTAGGGCATACGGGGTATTACAAAAAGTTCATCAAAGGATACAAACAAGTGACTTCCCCAATGGAGAAGTTGTTGAAAAAAGATACTAAGTTACAGTGGACAGATGAATGTCAAGAAAGTCTGGATAAGTTGAAAATAAAAATGGCCACCACACCTATACTGATATTTCCATGTTGGAAAAAAGAATTCCATGTCCATGTAGACACATCTTCCATGGCGTTGGGAGTGGTATTGACGCAACTCGAAGAAGGAGATATTGATCACCCCTTTGATTTTTCCAGCAGAAAGCTATCAACTGCAGAAAAGAATTATACTACAATAGAGAGAGAAGGACTTGCAATGGTCTATGTATTGCAGAAATTCAGACATTACTTGTTGGGGGGGAATTTTAAAATGTACATTGATCATTCTGCATTGAAATATTTGGTTAACAAGCCAGTGTTGGGGGGGGGGGGGATATTTGTCAGTGGCTCCTCCTCTTCCAATAATTTGATTATAAGAATATTGTCAAACTGGGCCGATTAAACTTAGGACTAGACCACTTATCCAGAATAGAAAGTGGAGATGAACCTACTAGTCTGGAAGAAAACCTCCCGAATGCGCAATTATTTTTTCTAACTACCTTTGATAACCAGTATAAGAATATCATATAGTTCCTAACTATGGGGTTTGCACCAAACGATTTTACAATTGTGCAGAAAAAATAGTTAGTAACACGAGCGACATATTTCCAGCTAATTGTTGGCCACTTATACAAACTGGGCCTAGATGATATATTAAGACGCAGTGTTTTTGAACATGAGCAACCTATCATATTAAGTGAAGCACATGCTGGTGTCGCAAGTGGACACTATGCAAGAAAAGCAACGGTCCGCAAGATACTACAAGCGGGTCTATGGTGGCCTACCATGCATGATGATGCTATAGATTATTGTTGCAACTATGATGTCTGTCAACGCACAGGAAAGCCATCAAGAAGAGATGAGATGCCTTTAGTTCCACAAATTACACTGTAGGAATTTGATAAATGGGATGTTGACTTTGTGAGTCCTATTAGTCCAGCAGGGAAGCACACATGAGCTAGATACATTGTCACTGTGACGGATTACCTGACTCGATGGGAAGAGGTTGCACCTGTCAAGGATTGTACTACTGTGAAAACAATAAAGTTTCTATTTGAGAATGTGGTGACCAAGTTTGGATGCCCCAAAATATTGGTTAGAGATCAAAGTACACATTTTTTTAATCAGTTGATTGAAGAGATAACAAATGAATTTTAGATACAACATAGAAAAACAACTCCATATCACCCACAGTCGAATGGAATGGTCGAAGCATTCAATAAGATTCTGGAAAATGCGCTCACTAAGGTCTACAACACAAGAAGGGATGGATGGGACCAGAAAATATCTGCAGTCTTATAGGCACATCGCACAACATGTAAGAAGTTAACAGGCCAAACACCATTCAGACTAGTGTATGGGAAGGAGGTTATCATGCCTATGGAATATATTGTCCCAATTTTAAGAGTGGTGGCAATTATAGAAATGGCTGATATTGATGATGTTGAAGAACAGTTACCTCAGATAATCCATTTGGAAGAAGAACACTTTATTTCAGGTTTCCATAATAATGTAGAAAAACAAAGGAACAAGGCATGGCACAACATACATATCAAGAACAAACAATTGTTAGTTGGAGGTCTTGTTCTTATGTATGACAGTAAATTTTTCAAGCACCCAGGAAAGTTAAAGACAAACTGGTTAGGTCCCTATGTAGTAAAGGAAATCACTGATGGAGGAGCAGTGAAGTTACAAAAACTCGATGGTATGAAAGTCAGAGGGCTCATTAATGGGAGTCAGTTGAAGCCTTATTTTGATAGTTAAAAAAAAACGTGTAATAATGATGATGATAACCATGATGATAGGAGAAGAAGGTTGATTGTGACCTTTACACACACTGCGGCAAGAAGAGGCTAGCACTACAAACAATGGCGTGTTGATATAATGATGCAGAAAGATTGCTGAAATGACAAATATCTAATCCATGAACCATAAGAAAAATTGAAGCTGATCGCAAGTGATTTCAAGGTTCATGTCCACCATTAGTATCATGACGTCACAACAAAAATGGAAGCGTAGTTGGCACCTCCACATAAGGAGTCAAAGCAAGAACCCACGTGATGGTACGTGTTTTCATCATGCTTCTTGATGGTGGTGTGTGTGAGGAATTAATGGGCTCAATGTTGGAAGTAACTGCTGGTGATGATTCAGTAATTTCCTGGTTCCTTATAATACCACACTCGAAGCCGTACTAAGATGCAGAGTGAGTGGAAACTAGTGAAGAAAAAGGATGACTAACTATTGTTGTGATAATGACCCTGGGATTCCTAATAAGGAATCTATATTGACTGTTATGCTTATAAAACCTATTTTTCAATGTGTTTTCCTGCCCACTGGAAGATGCTTGGACATTCAGCCACTTTGGGATCTTCATGCAGAAGAAGCTCCAACCATTGGGGTAAAGATGTTCATCACTTTGGTGAAACCTTCTGATGCCGAGAAAAGAAGCGTTGCCTTAGGGGATCTGGGCACGACAGGAGAAGCAGTGGAAACAACACTTGACTCGAAAGGAATCCCACTGAAGCCCCCAGATAGGGTTGGAAATAATTAATGGCCATAGTGCATAGTATCCATTGCTAGGACCGGTCAGTCTGAACAAATTCTCAGACTGAGAGATGGAGAAATGAAGGTGTACGTCCTCACCATCATCACTGGATATTTCTAAATCTAAGGAAGGTGATAACTAATCCAAAGATGTGTTGCGCTGTCCTACCTTGGAGGAAGGATCTGGTTCAACTATGAGACCATGGATATCACCAGCATTGTACCTAACAAAAATATCGATCCCTTGTTGGTTGGAGCGATGACTGTGAGCTACAAAGATTACCAGAATGTAGTGGACTCCTTCATAAGTAATACTGAGCAAGAATCTGAAGGGAGGAAGTAAAAACATGGGTCAAGTTGGTGGTTGTATTTGGAAATGCATACAAGGAACATTGTTGTTCCCGATAGGTCCTTCAGCCCTTGTGTTTTACTGCTACATCCCACCCTCCTGAGCGGTGAAAACATCCAGAAGCATACAAGAGAGAAAATTATGTCAAGGATTTAGTACTGTTGATAAGATAAATTGTCTTCTAGATGCATGCAAAGGTAACAGTGTTACCGGGAGAAATAGAGGCTCTCGAGAAGCAAACCAAACATAGAAATAACATAAACATTCCAGCTAGTTGCAAACATAGTTAGAACATATTATCAAATACAGAATGAACATAAAATTCAAATGCATAAAGGGTCACAAGGCTACTTCATCCTATGCACCTGAAGGTGTGCGACATAGCGAACTCAGTAGAAAGTAACATGTGAGAACACATCAGTTCTGACCTGGTGCAGCACATGCAGAAAGTTGAAGAAGAAGTGCGCGTAGAAAAAGAGAAGCTGCTGAAAATCGTGGAGGATTTTCAGAACAAAATTCGTGCAAGTCAGTTTATGGAGCAGTAGCTTGTGTGGCTCAAGATGAGCCACGGGTGAGTGTTGGGGGTATGTTAGGCCTAGGATAGAAGGGAAGAATTCATATGTAATTTTTCTAAAGTAAGGGAAAAAGAGTACAAGGAAGAAGAAGAAGGAGCTGCGACATAGTAAACAACATTAAAGAAAAAGGGAAGGATGCTGGGATAGAAGAGGGAGAGAAGGAAAAAGGAAAAGAGAAGGTGCGAGTTGAGGAAGATACTCCAATTTTGTAAGATACGATGAAAGGACAAATCAAGAGATATGATGACATGGTAGAATATTCATGGAAGCAGGCGTGCAGATAAGGTAACGGCTAGAAAGTGACAGTAAGGAATGATGCGGAGAATCAACAACCCTTAGCGATCATGGGTACAAGCTCGGCTAAAGCCGGTAGAAACCACATGTGTAAAGACATTTTTATAAGTCAGGTCGATAGCGCTTCTTTGGTCGTATTTTGCTAAAATAGGAAATAAAACCTGTAGGATGAATATAGTAAGTCGGTTGAGATAGCGACTGTAGTTGAGTCTGTTAGAGTCTATATCAAGTCATGATTGAGTCTATAACAAGCATGTATGGGAATATATTGAATCTGTAATAAGGCTATAAAAGGAGAAACCCAAGCTATAAATGGGTTAGCCGGTCAATTAGTTATCCTATTAGCTAGTTCTTGTTTAGACGCTTTTTAACCAGAGTAGAGGATACAACAATTTTGAATAGGTAACTCTGGATCACTAAGTGCATCAAAGTAGTGGATCTGGAGCTCAGTGCGCAAATAGATAGAGAAGTTCGAGTCGATCCGAGCTGTGTGCGGATCGCTGAGTAGGAGTAGAGTAGAACGATAAATATAGAGAAGAACAGAGAGCATGAGAGGGAAATAAGTCTGTAGAGATAGAAGGGAAGACCTTGAACAGAGTCTATATCTTTATGTACATACAAAGGTGCATCTATTTTCTCATGCCAATTCCAAATGAAGAGCACTTTGTGGTTTTTTCCCGTATGGGTTTCCACATTACATGCTGTGTATATGCGTGAATGTTGAGTAGCTTAGAGAAGTGCATATTTACTGTGTTAAATGATTGATTGGGTATTGTGTTTTAAAGAGATAATTGTATGAATGTTGTATGTCAAGTAATGAATATATCTGTGATGACTGTTCACTGTGCATTTGCATAAGATTGCATAAATAAGGGTAAGTAATACCTCAGTTTTGATATATAAAGTGAAAACCACCAACCCACCTTCTCGGTGTTCGTTGGAAACCTTTGTGCAGGGACAAGGACTTAAACACCCTCCCGCACAAACTGTCGAAATGAGGTTCTAGAAATTACCCATAAGAACTGAGATATCGCGAGTGATATGGCATCTGTGTAACAAGTGCTGCCGACTGGGCTCTGCTCCATCGGGTCGATATCTTGGGCTTTGTTGCACTGACCAAAGAGAGGGGGATGAACATGGGTCGCAGGGGGGAAAATCCCAACAGAGGATTAAATGGAATGGTTGTAGATAGGTCATCCATTTCATGTGTCAAGATTTCTTTAAATTTCTATATGTGTGTAGGAGATGCAATTACTTATGGTTTGAATGGGTCTTTTTTCTATCAGATGACTAAATGGAATGGTTGTAGGTAGTTCATCCATATGTAAAGGATTATCTACATTGATATATGTGTAGGAACTACAAATTTTTATAGTCTAAATGGATAATAGTCTCTTCTCCAAGGAGGTAACATCACCATAGTCATCTTGTTTCAGCAATAGCATACAACTAGATGTACATCAAGTATTTATACCCCACATTGTTGAATATCTCCAAATGAGTTGAAATTGGAATACTGTTGAATATCTCTAAATGAGTTGAAATTGGAATACTATTGAATATCTCTAAATGATTTCCAAGTGGTGATCATTCTATCAAAGCACTACATCAAGGGCATAATATGATGAATCAATATTGAATTCAAAAGGTTCTGCAAAGTATGGTATGGCCAAAAAAGGTATTGAACAAAGTTGGCTCTTAAGTTTGTCAATTTTATGATTATTATTTTTCAGTCTAGTAGAAGGTGTTCCTATCACGTTTGATTGAAAATTAATATGTTGTCTAAGTAAATAGCCACAAAAATTCACACAAGGTTTTAGAATGTTTTTCGCATACAATTAATACCATTGATTTAATGACTAAGTTGAACACCATAAGCATAAGGAGACATTGCAATCACTGAAAAATATGATTAGATTTTCCAACATGCATAAGGATACATGGAAATCAAAAATGCAAAATTCGAGCATAATCTTTAGGTATCTACCAAGAAAGAATCCCTTAGCTCACATTTATTCATCTATACCCAAGTTTTATGAATGTATTGTACAATATTTTTGTTATTTGCTCATTTTACTAGGAATATACCAACAAGTTGTTCAATTTTATTTGCTAGAAAGAAATAAATATTTAGATAGTAGGTAGTCATTTTAATATTCTAGGCCATTTTGAAAGCTTGGTCTCATAATTCATTTTTTATTTTATTTTATTGTTGTACGACATGGCCACGACATTATATTAATACAAATGATAAATATTTCAATCAAAGCATGGTAACACATTAGGAACATGTGAGGTGCTTCTTGGTGGAATTACTTAGGAAAGATTGTAGTCCTTTACAAAATCAACACCTTTTATAACATATTTATCTTCATAGTGATTATCCTAAAGATCCCATGAAAATGGATGCCTTTCTTGAACAATATGTTAGCTGAGAAACATACTATGTTTTCTACAAATCACCATCTAGTAGAACAAATGGATATTACTAGAAACATATATGATTGAAGATCCAATCAAATTTTCAAACCAATTTGTGATTGATGCCCTCCTAGGTCCATCAAATTACTTTTTATAGAATTCTCCTCTTGAGTTTAATAAGTGATAAGGTAATAAGTTGAGGGTTTAAAATTTCATATTGCTCCAAATATTACAACCATATAACCCCCCCCCCCCCCCTCCCCACCCTTCAAGGTGATATAGTTTGTTAGTGGTGTCTTCCAGGCATGGCCCTTTATGGATCTAATTAACCAACTAGAAAAGAAGGCCTTTTCATAGGTTTTATTGTAAATAATATTCAATCCTCCCCTATTAAGTGTTTTCCAGAGAATTTGCCATAATTTGTTAGACACATTTTGGAGTTATCAAAAAATATCTAATGATAAAATTGGTAACATGATACTTTGAAATGAACTTGATCATGTGGAGAAATAAAGTGTATGTAAATGTGGAGTGAATCTGATTCCGCAATATCCCATGTGGGTTTGTATAAATCACATGGGTATCCATTCATGCTAAGAGAATTTTAATAATACACTTTCTTTAGATAAACATCAAATTCATCCAACATGATCCCTTTATAATGCAATCTTCAACAAATGGAGAGAATATCACTACCTATCTATGATGTCTATGTATAAGGAATGTTTTGACATGTTGCATGTGCTCGCCCCACCACAATTATATCCACCCTCCATTTCCTCTCGGCTAAGACATCAGATTCCATGACCTTGTTATGAAGAAAATGTTCCTATGGCTTGGGGTGGACCACATCAAACAGTATGATACTAGAAATCAAATCCATTCTCAAGAATACTAGATAAACTAAATAAACTAACCACTAAGGGATAAGAACCATACCTCAATCGAATGTTTGAAGACAACCATAGTTGACCTCTCAATAAAAAGCTTGTGCCTATAATTTTCCCTCGACAACAAATATATATATACAAGCACAATATATTAAGTGTTAGAATTGAATCTAGAATATTGCATTTAAACATGTATAAATAAATTACACCCATGGATACAAATATTCACAATTTCACATTACATTTGGACGAGAAATGGATATTTCTATTAATATAAAACATAGATACAATGTGGCAACCTCTGTAGGCTCCTCATCAGAACCAAGAAACTGAGTCCCTCCATCTGGGCCTCCACCACTTCAATCCTCCATAATAAGGCAAGCTCATAAAGGCAATGGAAAGTTTGGGAGATGAATGCAAATGGTTCTATCAACAAGGACAAAGGGATGCTGACTTAAGTATATGACGATGGGGCCAAATTTTTCTATAGTCTCTTTACACTCCAAGTTTCTCCTCTTCTAATGCTTCACAATGGCTCAATATATCACCAATATATAGCCCTCTAATTGGAAATGGAGGGTCAAATAAGAGCCTTTCCCAGCATATGGAAGGCCAAGGATCAAGGTATTCATTACTTGATGGGGAAAAATCCAAATCTTTTATGTTTTTTAGCACAAAACCTGATGTATGTGGGTAGTAATGGTGAAATATGTGTGTATGCGATATGTAGAAATGGTGACTTGTGTATGTCTTCAAAAATGTCTATTTAAGGGTTACAATGAAGCATTAAGGCTATAGTGAGTAAAGGGGTTATAGTGAGTCTGCATAGGGACAAGGGAAGGCCATCAAGGAATGATGCATGAGGTGTGAAAAATCACATTATAAAAGTCCTCTTGATAGCTTCTACATAGGATGCACACTTCAGATGGTAGGTGTTCTTGACATAAATCTTGAATTCTTGGACATGGGCTTAACCAAACCCTAGCCCAATCAGAAATAATGGGTTCATGGTCATACATAGTGAACCTATTTGGAATTTTGAGTTCATGTTGAAAGAGAAGGAAAATTTACATAGATAACATGGACATTCCCAGTGTTTTTAGTACTCTCTTTCTACCATTTTGGAAATTGTACCAAGTGAACCATAGTTGGATAATTGTTTCTTCTTACTTTGGAGACTTGGGGTTGTGGAACCACCTTTACCCATGGGGGATTCACTTGTTGACCAATATCCTAGCACGTTAGTTCATATTGTGGGTTTTAAATTTCTTAAAAACCAGGCCAATATATTGCAGGTATTGGGGGGGATGAGGGGTTTAGGGTGGGGGGTTAGGGAGGTTTATAAGGATTATGGTATAAAAAAGGGTGGTGGGGACATTTTAGATATTGGGAGGGGGTTTCAACAAAAGGATTTTGGACCAATATCTACAGAAATTAAGGGTATTCTTTAATACTCCATGATTGCACGTGCTATGTGAGTGGTTCACTGAGTGAAGCCCTTGTGCCTTTACCTTCAACAATTATATGGCCAAATTCTTCACCTAAGGTTTGAAAACCACCCAACAAATTAGTATGATGAGAATGGTGAATATATGTTGGGGAAAATGTGTGTGAGTCAAATGGCATCATTCATGTGGGAGAGAGGGGAAGTCAAATTCTCTATTTGACTCTAGGATTATTTATCCCTAGATACTATACCTTTACAAATTAATTTATCCATAGAAACCATAATTAGAAACCTAATTTATCCATAGAAACACTAATATAACCCTATAAACCTAATCTAGGACTAAAACCCCTAGAAACATAAACTAGCCCTAGAAACACTAATCTAACACTAGAAAACTAATCTAGAATCCTAGAAACCTAATGTATCCCTATAAACCCTAGAAACCTAAACTATCCTTAGAGACACTAATCTAACCCTAGAAAACTAATATAGAATCCTAGAAACCTAGTCTAGCCCTAGAAACACTAATCTAACCCTAGAAACCTAATCTACCCCTATAAAACCCAGAAACCTAATCTACCCCTAGAAATAGTAAGTGTACTATCGAAAGATAACAAGCTGTAGAAACACTAATCTAACCCTAGAAACCTAATCTAGCACTAGAAACACTAGAAACAATGAGGTATTTAATACCTTGGCCTCTATCCCCAATGCCTTGGCCATTATAATCTATTTGAATCATTGACATGAAGAAATGTACTTGGTATACAATTCAAAACTACCAAAATAATCATTTTCTATATAAAAACAAGAATGGTTAGTAAGGAAGTAGTTACCACCAATCTGTTATTCATGCTGCAACCATCTACTATCGAAGTTCAAGGATTTCATCTTATGTAATCACTTAGACTTCAAATTTGAAATTTTGTGATTCAACAATATGGATGATACCTTTTCACATGGAAATAAAATTTTTAGGGTTTACATGTATAGAAAAAACCCTAGTTATCACAATAGAAATCCATAACATCTCACAAGAGAACTCTCTCTAAGAACATCCAAGATTAAGAAATTGCATTGCCTTCTGCAAAAATTCCAATGCCTATTATTAAGCCAAACCCTAACTTATGAAATCTTGAAATAGTAAAAGATATGATCCATGTACCCACATGAGGGAGGAAACCTTAACACTATTTTGATGTGTCAATGTCAATAGAGTCAATGGTTCATTGATCCAATCAACAGTCATAATTTTATGGCTAGTTTAAAATCGTCTCCTATAGGCTTTCAAAGGAACTTGTTGAATCTCTGCCAGGGGATTATAATTTGATTCGGATAGTAGAATGGAGTCCAAATATATCTTGGAAGTCTGTTTGGGTAGGTTTTAAACGTTGTCCACGAGCTCTCCATCGAGGAATATCCAGAGCTAACCCCCTTGTGCAAAATTGCAATGTCTCTTACTGAGCCAAACCCTAGATTATGATATCTTGAAACATGACTAGATATTATCCATGGACCTATGTGATGGAGGAACCCCTAGCATTATTCCAAATTATCGAATCCAATAGACACAATAGTTCATCAATCCGACCAATGGTCATCATGTTATGGATTGTTTAAACCATGGGGGATTCACATTGTTGAGCAATATCTTATCATGTTCATTCATAAATGGGGGTTTTAAATTGTGAAAAATAAGGTCAATATATTCTAGGTATTGGGGGGCAGGGAATAGGGTATGGGGGGTTTATAGGTATTGGGGGTGGGGGGGGGGTATAAAAGGGGGTTTCTAGTAAAAATAAGGAATATATTGTAAAAATAAGGGTTTTTAAATTGGAAATATGTATTGGGAGGGGGAATCAACAAAAGGATTTTTGTAAGTAATTATCAATATCTAGTGAAATTAGGTGTATTATTTAATATCCAATGAACGAAGGTGCTATGACATGGTTTCACTAAGTGAAGACCCTGCGGTTTAAACTCACCTCATGCAGTCTTTCAGGGAAACTTGTTGAATCTTTGTCAAGGGCTTAGAATTTGATCTGAGTTGCAAAATGGAGTTCTATGAGATCCTACAAGTGTGTTTTAGCAAGTTTGAAATGATAACATTGGCCACAATCTCACCATCGAGGAAGAGAAACCTGATATGCAGGGCTTCATTATGGGAAGAGAAATCGATATCAATGGAGGCTCCATTACCAAAGAAGAAGAACAAATTATTATTTGGTTTCATGCACTTTTGGGAAATAGGTAATGAAATACACAAACAATTTAATTTTGTCATATATCTCATATTTTAATGTTCATGTGAGGTTTCTAAATGCAATAGTTATAATGATTAAATGGTTTGAAAGTTTGACAATTTTGTTTTTATGTAGTGTGGATGTTTATTATACTTTTGTATATGTGTGAAATAATAGTTCCATACATTTTTACTGTAACATTTTGCAATTGCTTCTTAATTATAACATTTTTCTAAATTATGGTAGATTAGGTGAGATAATTAGAAGTATTCTTTTTTTAAATGTGTATGTGTTTATCGACGTTTTTTCTTCTTCTCTACAATTTTATGTAGTGTATTTATGTTTATA
>LPNX010199607.1:3968-42891 GCA_001517045.1 Pseudotsuga menziesii | reverse complement strand
ACAATTTTCCAGGTCTAACACCAACTTGTATCATGATCCATTGCTATGTATTTGTTCAAAATTGTTGTTTGGAATGATCCACATAGATTTTCAGCCTGTGTGGAAGATTGAATGGAAACTTTTTGTGATCCTCTAAATCATTTGCATGTCATAACATGCATGACATCTCTTTCACAGTCCACTGCCCCAGGAAATTATCTCCACCTACTCATTGAATCTACGTAGATATCGCTTTCTTGCTTCTAGTTCTATGTTTCTATTATTAGTCCTATGAAAAAAACAAATCCCATATTAAAATGAAAACAAAACAAATAGACTAACATATTTCTTTCATGTTTCAGGTTGAAGGGATACTTAACCAAAAAGTGTTTACTCATCTCCCTTTGAGATAGCCTACAACACTTGTGTTCGAGTCATGTTTGGTACTACGTTGCCACTTAATGGTCGGTGCTATTGCAACAAATGTGATGAAGATACACCATTCATTTACAACCACAATATTCCTTATACACTTAAAAGACAAGACACAGAACTTGAATGCACCCTACAAACAACTCTATTAGACAAACTTCTTTTAGAGCTTGTCCAACTAGCTATGAAGCCTATAGGAACCATCTCTCCACAGCGTTGGAATTGTAGCTCGCATTTGAAAAGAAATCAGTCTTTGTGTTGGCATTAAACAATGTCGTAGTGGACATTAAAGAACAAGTTAAAAGAGTTTTTCAAGCAAATAAAAACCATGACATGTCATGATTACTTTTATCTTGTTGTTAAGTTTTTATTTTTTAAACATTTCAACATGAACATGATTACTTTTCTCTTGTTATTTTTTTGTTGTCGTATATCGTCTTGTAACATTGCGTATGGAATCATCTATTCTCTCACTCTTTTAATTTTTTTAACTTTAGTAGTTACTTGTATTATTTATGTTATTTTGTAGAAAAATACATACACTTATGTCAAAACAATAGTATTCACTATGTTCCGCTACACTGCTAGAACTATTGCGCACATTCAAAAAACAGTCTTCCTACTAACATTTGCAATGACATAGTGGACATCAAACAACTAGTTTTACTTCCAAATCAAGCACGATATATGTTTTTAAAGGAGCTTCCAATATAATACTATAAGAATTCGAAATATGTAATATTTTCTCAAAGAATATATTATGAATTTATTTCATGGAAAAAGAAAAGTGCTTCCAATTTTCTTTCAAATTCACTCTTGTTTATTTACATTTGATTCCATTATTTAGCATATTCAATTTTGATAAACCGCCTAGTAATTAGTGAATGCAATATATTAGTTGTGGAATTCATGTAAAGCGGGAATACAATCCGTATTTCACATACTAATTATTTAACTTATAATAGTTATCAAATTATTGTCATTATGGAATTCATGTAAAGGGAGAACCCAATTCATATTTTAAATAACAATTCACAATTTCACATATGGTTTTTAAAGCCCAATATGATTACATGATGAAGGGTCATCTTCCTAGATTGTGAGAAGATGAGACAATATACTGTGAAGGTTTATTTTACGGTTGTCTTTCCAAATTTGAAATAAACACTCATAAAAAATATTTCAATTTACATGCAATAACTGGTCATTAAAACATAAATAGTGAGAAATTTGTGTTGGCAGATGAGACATGAATAACTAGTAGTTCAAGAACACTTAACTTAAGGCCTATCGATATTCACCAACCACAAATTAAGTAACTCTTCCATAACACTCATACATATCTCACTAATTATCACATTAAATACAACTAAATCCACAACTTGTCTCACTAGTTATCACATTAACTACAAATCAGTCCACAACTTAAGATTTGTAACTTTATAACTTGCAATCCAATTGTAAAAGGCCGTTGTTAATCTTAGAAGGTGTCTAGGTGGTGAATCTTAAAGCTATTCTTTAAGAGAATGACTTGTGGCAGCCTGGTAAGGAGTCACTGCACCACGTGGCCATAAAAATGGTATACCACTAAAGTCATTGCACATAGTGGCCATAAAAAATGATATACCGCTCATTAGTGGCTGCACCATGTGGCAATAAAAAGCTAAAATGTTTGTTGTCTAATAATTTTATGCCTTTTAATGTATTGAGGTGAGAGCGATGGAGGATGGGGCGGCTATCAACCATGTCGTTCTTGATCGATGGTATTCACTTCGATGGCAATCGTGAGCTTTTGGAAGAGCAGTTAAATGGTTTGAAGAGCCTTTGGCTTCATATTGGCTCTCGGTTTCAAAATCGTTTGCTATGCAAAGCGAAGTTGGAAATGTGAGAGCCTTAATCTATTATTCACAATGTTTTAAACAATATGCTGTTGATGATGAACGCCAATTCTTTAAGAAGGGTATTTTTAGGTTTGGTTTAAAATTTTATTACTATGCTTAAAAACTTTGGCCATAAGTTTTTTTTAGCTGGCTATAATTTTGACAAGTTAAAAGATAGAAAAGTTTGTGTTGTAACAAAATATTATGAAACTGAAATTTTATGTGAGTATAAATAAAGCACTCTAGGAGAAAGTCATTTTGATCTTAATTAATCATATAGTCACAAAGATAACAAACTCTTTCTACCCACAAAATTTAAAAAATAAGCCAACTTTCCATTTCTTTTGAAAAGGGCAATGTCTCTGCTCAAAGCAAAGAGGGTAGAGCACAACTGTTGTTGGGATCCATGTTTTGTAGTGCTCAACAGCGCTCTCAGGTTATCTTTGACCGTGCGGACGCTCCTCGCCAAATACGTAATTTGTCTCTTTTTTTCATAAAAAAGAAGATGGCCATGGGCTTCAACAGTCTCGAAATTTTAAAGGTTTTACTTCTCTTTCACTGAAAACTTATAAATTCAACATCAAAATTGGGATGAAATTCGACAGGTCCTACCAGGATTCGAACCCAGGTCGCTGGATTCAAAGTCTAGGGTGCTAACCACTACACCATAGAACCTTTCATATTTATGAATTGCTATTTTAGACTACAATTTGCATTTATTAATCCTTTGGTTAGTCACAATTAATCATGCCATCCTTGCCCTTGTCCCACCCACCATATTTCAACTGAGCATAGATTCTCTTTAATGACTAATGTAAATTTATCTCGTTTCAAATGTTGTAATTAAGATGGGGATTTTTGTTCATTTAACATTTTTAACGTTATAAGAATTAATTTAAATTCTTTGGGGGATTTATTTATTATTAACATGTTTTGATATGAAATACTTAAATGCCACGTTGTTTTCTCCGTATTTTGTGAAATACACATAACATACTTATGAAGTATTTAACTTAAAAAATGCATCTCACTTTTCTTAAAGTAGAGTATTTTTTATTTCTTCATTATTTGAATATACACCTTTTATCAATAAATTTGAAAAAATAAGATAATAATTTTTATCTTTATTTTCTTCATTGTTATTTGATTATAGACGTTACATTGATCAATAAATTTAGAAAAATAAGATAATAATTTTTTTATTTAGGATGATTATAGACATTACATTGATCAATAAATTTTAAAAAATAAGATAATAATTTGTTATTTAGGAAGATCAGGGTAAATATTGAACCTTATTTTTAAGATATTTTCTTTAGAATACAAAGTGCCAAGTTTTCATTGTCATGGTGTATTACTTCTTTGATGATAATTCTATGAATAAGTTAGTTGATTATAGACATATTGTAATGATCAATTAATATAAAACTTAGAACCATCATCCCAATTTACTGTTGAATGGTTTATAGTTTACTGTTGAATTCCATGGAGGAAGTTAACTTCATGTATGTGAGCTTGATTTTTTAAGTAATTTCTCACTATAATTCATAGTGAACGCATAGGAATGAGAATTTCATATTAATTTACAATTTTAGTTTTGTTTTAATTCAATATTATTTTCATGCAAATCTACTTTATTAGCCTTGCCTAAATCTAGTTTATTGGCCTTGCTTCTTTTGGTATCAGATAATTGGGATTAATTTTAAGGTTGTTTATCTTGAGCTTGTATTCACATTTATATTGATGATCAATGATGGTGGTGCGTGTCATGTTTGTCTTTATTTAATGATCTATTTCAAAGCTTTGATAAGAGGGAATGTGTTTGAATGATATGAGACAATATGTACATCTTAAAAACACATTTCTACTTGACCTTTTGAGTTCATTTTGGCACTTTAAGTTCATTCTTGGATTATTTGTTTGTTTAGTAGTGGCACCATTTAACAGTTGTGTCCTTATTTGGTGTAGGTTGCTAGGATGTCATGGGCTAGTTGCATCCTTATTTATGGTTCTATGTTCTATGCTTTATGGTGTTAACCAAATCTAGTACAATAAATCTCTCACTTGTAGAAAATGCTCTTATTTTTTTTATGTATTTTGTTAGTTTATTTTGATGTTGGATTCATTGTATGTAGATACCTTGTTCAGAGGGTGATCCCTTTTGAATGTGTTTTGATTAATGACACAATTTTCGGGATGTGTATTGCATGAAGTTTTAAATTTATTGTTATATTCAGGGTAGTGTGGTGGTTAGGTATATATTATTTTGGGGACATGAAGGGTGTGTTGACTCATAAAATTCACCACTAGTTATTAGCCTGCAAAGTGTTGCAAAGCATTTTCAATGTTATTGTTATGGTATAATAATAGGTGGGACCCCCTAAAAGTAAAGAATAACATGTTAATGACTTAACGCCAAAAAATGATTCTTAATATGCAAAAAGGGGATTAGGCTATCTTGGTCAAGGTCACTTTCCACCTACTATGCCACAAGTTAGACTGCCTTTACAACCACATCCAAATATTTTTGGGATTTATGTACCACTTCATGTTTCAAGGCAGCCAAAACCACGGATTAATGATCGTTGAAATGAAGTCAATTCAAATCCATTACCTGGTTTTGATGGTTGGCCCAATGTTTCATTTCCTTTGCTTCCTCCTCCTCCTCTTTTAGAGAAACATGTTTATCAAATTGTTTCAATTGCCTCTCAAACTCGGCCACTTCAGCCCAATGATTTAAAAAGTAATGGAATCCTTACCTAATAGGTAGGAAATTCAAGGTCAAAATAGATCATGATAGTCTTAAATACTTCTTGGAACATATACTATCTTCGAAAGAGTAAAAAAAATGGGTAACCAAGACATTGGGATGTGACTTTGAAATCATCTATAAAAAAGGAACCAGAATGTGGTGACAAATGCACTCTCCATACAATATGAGGATGTTGAGGCATTAATTTGTGTGATTTCAATTATGCAAGTCGATTGGGTAGTAATAACAATGGGAATAATGGAAGAATGGCCTATCTATGTGGATGCTCATTCAAAAGCTACAAAATGATCATGGTGCATCAAATACTTTTGTGTGGAAAAATGATTCACTGTGGTATAAGGATTGCATGTGTGTGTGTGTGTGTGTGTGTGTGTGTGTGTGAGAGAGAGAGAGAGAGAGAGAGAGAGAGAGAGAGAGAGAGAGAGAGAACTCCCAACTCAAACAAAATATCCTTTTGGAATTACAGACCCTCTCATAAAGGTGGGAACTAAGGATTCCTAAAAACCTACCACAGGGTGAAGAAGGAATTTTTTGGGAAGGTTTTAAATTTGATGTTCAAAGGTTTGTGGAAATTTTTTTTGTTTTCCAACAAAATAAGGTTGAAATAGTTAAGACCCCAAGTCTTTATTAGCCATTAGACATATCTTGTCAATGTTGGGGGGAAGTCTTAATGGATTTTATCACAGGTCTACCCAAGTCACAAGGGAAGAATGTTATTATATGGTGGTTGTTGATAGACTCACAAAGTATGCACACTTTTGTGCACTCTCCCACCCTTTTAATGCAATTCAAGTAGCTATAACCTTCATGGAAATAGTTCAAAAGTTACATGGAAACCTAGATATTATTGTTAGTGATAGAGATACAATTTTCACTAGAAAAAATTGGACTACTCATTATTTTCTTGTTTGGGTACCCAATTGGATCATAGTTCATCTTATCATCCTCAATCCAATGGGAATAATTGAGATAATGTACAAATGTATGGAAGGATATCTTCACTACTTTGCATCTGATAAACAAACACATTAGTTGAAATGGTTATTGTTTGTGCCATAAATTGTTCCTAGACTACGGAAGAACAAGCCAACACAATCTCAAAAAATCACAATAAAGTAAAATAGGGTTTCATAAGGTTTTGGTTGAACAGTTTGAAGACAAGAGGGAAAACATTCATAAGACCAAAGCAAACACTAACTCATGAGCATTTAAATGACTGTGATGCATAACATATAAACCATAATCCAACAGAGTAAACACAGTACTGAATTTCACCCATAGTTAGTAAGCATTTCAAGCATAAAAACATTAAACAGGAAATGAATATACCAACTGAGTAATTAACACAAATTAGAAATGAAACTAGTCAATAATCTGAAGGGCATATAGTGCATATATTTCATAGTTCAGTCATCAAAAACACATAAGAGTCTTTTACTTAGCTCATAAACACATCCTAATAGCCTGGGCCTTGCCAGCAAAAAATCCAACCCCTTTAGTCTTCTTTCAGACTTACATTTATACTATTCCTTCAAAATCAGTTGAATAACTGAACCCTAACTGCTTTTATACTATCTATCGAATAGTTCAATCTAAACTATCATTATATCAAAATAAAATGATTTTCCAAACTTAACTAATAACTAAATTTCTTAACTAACTTTACAAGTCTTTAGTTGCTTCAACTAGTAAAGCAATTCCAACCCTCCTTGTTATCTCCTCGTTCTGTTGAGTCAGCTCCTGGATAGTCTAATTTAGCTATGTGAACTGATCCTCTGTTTTCCTTTTCCTGCTCCTGAAAACCTTGATTTTCATTCTGTTTCAAAATTTCGATCTTCAAGTACTACTTTTCTGCCAGGATCTCCACCTGCTCTAGGTGCACTTCAAGAAAAACCGTGATTGGAAACGCCTTTGTCTCAATATAGTTTGTCATTATTATTGCATCACTTCTACAAGAAACCACCATGATTTTCCTTCTTGATTATATTTACACTTGTCATAGTGATTAACATTGAATTTTCCCACGGTATCAGCATCTCCCATCACTAACTACTAACCCTTCTCAGCATCGACAATCGGAGGTTCAAAATTAAACTTATCAGCACTTCCCCTTATTAACTTGTCAATGATTGAAAGCATAAATTTCTACTACATCAGAACCACAAGCCACTATGCCTCCACAGTGTCGGCGCTTTAAAGAACTAAATATCTGCAACGTTGAAAAATGACTTTAGACCATTAATTTCACGATCGGCGATCAGAAGCTTTATCAACTACTTTGTCGGCACTTTAGACCACTACCACAATCGAAAACCTTATCAACTATCATGTCGGCCCTTTAAACCACTGTGCTTCTGCAGTGTCGACACTTTAGAGAACTAGCTTCGCAATCAACGATCGGAAACGTTATGAACTATATCATCGGTGCTTTAAAGAACTATGCCTCTACAACATTGAAAGAGGATTTTAGACCATTAGCTTCGCGATCAGCGATCGGAAGCTTTATCAACTACTTTGTCAGCACTTTAGACCACTTCCGCTGTCGAAAACCTTATCAATTATCGCGTCGATGCTTTAAACCACTGTGCTGCCGCAGTGTCGGCACTTTAGAGAACTAGCTTTGCGATCGACTATCGGAAGCGTTATGAACTATCTCATCGGCGCTTTAAAGAACTATGCCTCTGCAACATTGAAAGAGGATTTTTAACTTTGCATGACTTTCTTGTAGCGCTTCTGTGTAACTTTTTCTAGCTTGTGCTACAAGAAAATTCAGGTTAATGTTTTTCAAAAATCATGCTAATGATAAGGGTTTAAACTTGGTTTAGGAATCTCAATTAAACTTTTATGCTATTTTTCAGACTTTTTAATCCATATAAGCCTTATATAAGCCCTTTGATCATGAAATCAAACCAAAACTTGTAAAAATAAACTAAGAAATCAAATAACATAAAAGCTAAAGGGAAATATTCAAACTATCCCAATCAACAAAAATTTCTAGGAATAAAGAGTAAAACCAAACTTCAAAACATAAACAAAAAGTATTAAAAGATAGAAAACAAAAACAGGTTCTAACAGTTATCTTTGGCAGAATAGTGGTACAATACTTCTTTCCACATGTCATAAAACAAATGTCTCCATTTATGGAAATTTATGGGCACCATGTTAGATTTTTATCATTCAAGCTAGCATTATGATATTAGGATCTTTTAACTGAGAGAATAACATGCACAACAATAAAACAAAAGAGACAAGAGATACAAAGAATTTTCCTCAGGGAAACTATAAAGGAGAAAACCCTACAACTTCCTCAGAGATAGAATCAAAACCAAAAGTAAAACCCGAAAACATAAATATGATCTCCCAACAGTATTAGTCTCTCTCTTGTCCCATCAACTTCTCCTCTCACTCATGTGCCCCAATGAGTGAGTGTGTGTGTGATAAATAGAGAGGCTCACTCTATATTTATATTATTTCGTTCACTTGAAACGCACTCCAACATGTCGGCCTCACTTAACAATTACTTACTAGAGCCGACATCTCTAGGAGTGTCTAATAACCCTAGTGCCCCATAACTCGTGGGGACTTTTCCTCCTCCGACCAACAAGGAGGCTTATCCTTAACACAATTGTGGGGACTATTTCCCCGACTTACAATGATTCACCTAGGGTCGACTTCTCTAGGATAGTATAATAACCCTAGGGCCCCACAACTGCGGGGACTTTAACCCTTGACCAATAGGAGGGTTACCCATAATGACTTGACATGACTTGTTACATTATAGAAACTCCCGATAGGAACATCAGGGCATGACATGACTCAAATACATTACAGACACATCTCGGAATAAACATCGGGGTACAATACATAAGATATATGGATGAATAGATTCCAAAGTTACAAATATATCAACACACCATCCTCCATATATCACATCTCCCTTAAAATGAAAAAATATAAAGTTCAAGTTGTGGAATATCACCTCAAGCACTAGCAATAATTTATTCAGAGGCTGAAGGATGACCTAGCTATGTCAAAAAACAGGATGAAACAACAAGTAGATCAACATCGCAGTGAAATGAGTTTTGAAGAAGGGGATTGGGTATTTCTAAGGCTGCAACCTTACAAACAAATGTGCCTCAAGCAACTAAATAAGAACAATAAATTAGCACCAAAGCACTATGGTCGTTATAAAGTGTCGTCGAATATTGCTAGTATGGTTTACAAACTGGAGCTCCCTTCATATTCAAGGGTACACCCAGTTTTCCATGTTTCTTGCTTAAAGAAGGTAATAGGAGACAAGATCACAATTGAAACTATCTTTCCAAATATTTATGAAGAAGGAAAAGTAATATTGGAAATTGAACAAATCATTGAAACAAGGACCAAACAACTATGCAATCAGGCTATTATTGAGTACCTCATCAAGTGGAAGAACTTACTAGTTGAATATTTGACATAGGAAGATGAGTCCTTCATACAGAAACATCCACAAGTAACCAAGTGTTGAGGACAACACTTGTATGAAGAGGAGGCACATGTTAAGCCCTAAATGGTGGTACATTACCCCCTATATTGTGGAACATTACATATTATTGATGTCGGATTGGGTCCATTAGCGATAATTGTCATTAATATTATTATATGATTGATTTCAGCTGGGGTCCATTAGTTGTAATTGTATATCTCTGTCTCCTATATATAAGAAGGATACCTTTTCATTTGAAGCATCTTGTTTGGTCTTGTCTTATGTACTTATTACATTGTTTAAGGAAGTTTCCCCCTTGAAGAGGATTTATATTAATCTCTTTTCTTCATCATTAAGGCATGGATTACTCTTTCTGGTATATTTATGCTCTTTTCATGCTCATTTGGGGAATTTGTTGCATAATACCGCACCCACCTCTTACCAGAAAGTGTTTCCCATCTTCATGGGAACTCCCTTTACCTTTATTAGTATAAATGTCGTTCCTTGTATAAAATAACATGCAGTCTCCTTCTGGGGTCCAATCTAAAGTAGCAATAGTTGCATCATTATTTTTTACCAAAGATTTGATCCCTAGCATTTTTTTTAATATCACATGTTCATTCATCATGATTTTCTTCGCAGAAATTACACCAAGCTCTAAATAGAATTTCCCTATGCTGTAAATTAATTATATTTTGAAAATCCCATTGATTGGAAGTTTCAGCTGAATTAGAAGTAAAACTTACTCCTTTTTTTCAAAAGTAATCATACAAAATTTAAGTAGGTCTGTAAAGTAGATCCTAAGTTATCAACATTTTTATCTTCAAGCCTTTGCTTATAATGAGGAGGTAAATTATTATAATAATACATTAAAGTTGTTTGATTATAAGGCCTAATTAAATCTCGAATATGATTATATAATTTGGTGAAATGAAAATTAAAACAATTGATAGTCTCACCTCTATTGTAGACTAGATTATTGTAGTCTTTGATCTTATCTGCGAGACTTTGAGGTTTCCCATAAGTAGACTTAAACCAGTATGATAATCCAAGCCAAGAAGATAATTTTTTTGGTAAATTGAAATTGTCATATGCATCATTTCCTTCAAGAGAATGTACAAATAAATGCATGCAAGTGTTAGTTGTACAAATTGCAACTCTGATACCATTGGAAAAAGAAGCTTGATGTAAAGAAGAATCCCAAGAAGTAGATCTTGCTACTAAGATAATTCTCACAAGCATATTGTTGTACAGGAATAAACACCTTATAACCAAAGGTCTAGGGTTACCAACATACTCATAAAACTTGCAGGCAATCGACTCTAGAGTACAGAAAAGGAAATAGGAGGATAGAAAAGACTCACCCGATACATGACGGTTGATCCTAGCTTTGTCTTCTTCTGCTCTACTTCTCCTCCAAAGCCTTCAGGGATGCTTCTCCTTCACCTGTCAAGAACAAATCCTCCAAATGCAAGATGACACATGTATATAAAATAGGTTAGATAAATCATATACAGAGTGCTTAATCATAAATATTCACCAAACCATGATACATGAAATACATTCAAAGCACATATGGAAGAAGGATTCTCTTTATTAACAATAATGAATAAGTTCAGATTACAACCCAATGCCTGAGACAAGGACTCCTCTACAACCAAAGGATTCTGAGTTCCACCGCTCCAAAGACTTCTGAATAGACTCCACCAACATAACTTTACTCTCCAAGTATGATTGATTAATACCCTCCCCAAGGCCTTTATTTATACTTAGTGAAATAAGTCAGTTTCGAGGGTTGACGAGGTTGAGACAGTTAAGATGGTTATAGTTAAGGGATTAACAAATCTCAAATAATCACGATTTATTATTTTTAATGTCAAAGAGATGTGTACGCAGGTACTGATACTGGCAACTCGCGTATGACACGCGAGTTTCTCCAAGGGAAACCCACGTACAGATCTGTACGTGAGATCCAATTACCTATACTCATGTACAACATGCGACATGCTTTAATAAAAGGCGCGTATGTACGCGAGTTGCATATAGGAAAAGGCGCGTACAGAACTTGACATATTCAAAGGTAAAAATAACTAGCTGAATGGATGATAAATGTAGTTCATAATATGCCCATCTATAGTGTTTTAGGCAACCTTCAATCCATAAATTTCCTTTTGTGTGCCAACATAAGGAATGTCGGCACTCGGACAAAGAAGTGCCATTTAGGTAGATAACAGATGCCCCCTAATGTGTGAGGTCAGAGGGAAGCGATGGCCGAAATACATTACAATCTTTATCTTTGGAGAACTCAGAAATCCAATGGAGCAAAGGTAGTACCTGAAACAAATACATAATAATGTCATATACAAAGTCATATCTAAGGATGCTATGTTCAATATATTGGAACACTAGCTCCTTTACAAGATTACATCATATGATACGGGTACTAGACCACGTATATTAAAAAGGTGGATCGAAGCCACAATATACAATAATGATGAGTCTTCAAAGATCTGAAAGCTGTGTACATAAATGGAACATAATCTTGCGCAACTTAGTCCATAGGTGAGGAACTAAGGTCTTCATAAACTATCCCAAAGAACCAGTACAATCCAAGCCATGTGAATAAATGTAGGCTGAAGTCGAACATGGAAAGGATTCAATAGTTTGTCAATCAATAAGTGATAATCGAAAACTGAAGCAAAGGAATTCACCAATGATGAAAGTGAATCCTAAGGTACAATCGTCAAAACTCTAGGTCGTCGTCATCAAGAAGTACCGAAACAGAACCATGCTATGATAAAGAAGGAAATTAATCCTCCAATGGATCACAAGAGTGACTAGGAACTGGGAAAAAGAAGGGCGAGACACAATAGATAACAGATATAACAATGATGGGATCAGGATAAAGATCAAACACTGGGTTGAGTCCTTGAACAATAAGCACGACACAAAGATGACCCAAGGCAGCTTTTAACTCATAGATAGAACAACTAGACTTATCTGTCATGTAGGAGACATGATCAGATTCCCCAGGTATAACGGACAAGAGGAGGAGTAGGAAACTCGAAGTAATAGCTGAATGGAAAAGTGATCACTCAAACATGGGTATCGAAAAAAACAAAGAGTGCTATGTTCAAGGAGGACATGCTCCCACTACTGAAAATAGGAGAAACTTCTTCCTTACCTTCCCTGTTAAATTTTAACAAGTCCAGGAAAGTCAACTCAGATCCCTCTTCATTTTTTAACAAGCTTGAAAAGAAAGGAAAATAATGCTTGATGGTGTCACTAATTCATGGATTTAATGAGCCCAAACTAGTACATGCTCAGCTGGTTTTTTCACATTTAGAGAGTCTGAAAACTCCAAAGAAGACTCTAAGGGGGTCCTTTTTTGTCCAATTTAGTCTCCTGAGGCTGAAAAAGTATAAAACATACCACAGAAGAACTCTCTTAACTTCCGTAGAAGAAAAGGTGAACCTTTTTCCTACTTAGTCAGGGAGGTCTGAAAAAGGTTAAATTACCACCTACCCAACGCTCCTTCCAAAACATCCTAAAATAGCTTGAGTTTTACGAGTGTGAAGGAAAGCAAGATCACTCGGAAAGATCCATTTGATTACGAGAAATGGGGCTTACACAATAAACTCGTTGCTTTGTTCTTAAGTGTTTAACGAGCATGACAAAGACACCAAGTACACTCGAAATATTTTTCATGTTTAGGTACAGAGCACGAAAAAGAGAAAACTAAGCTCATACCGGGCATTCCTTTTCCGTAAATTTAGTCCCTCAGGTCCTAAAAAGTGATAAACCTATGCCTGAGAATACTCTTCTCAATTCAAAAAGAAAAGAGAGGGATCCTTTCTCGTATTATTCCGCATGGTCCGAGAAAGAGATAACCTACCACCGATGTTGATGCCCATTCACATATTCTTAACGAGCTTGAACGAACAAGTTAACTCGGCAGTCAAGTCTGTTTTGAAGGAGTCAAACCTGGGCCTAAAGAAACTCCATAATGGCAAGGAGTCCTATAAATGGATAGCTTGTAAAAAGAGATTCCAAAGAATCTCTATTTGGCGTGAAAAATAGCTAAAAGGATACCCCTATACCTAAAACAGTTGTGGCATGAGTATCAAAGGACAACATAGGGTTTAAAGGAAGATACTTATGAAAAAATGGGTCCTATCCATGGAAGAACAATGGTAAAAACAGGGAACTAATGGTTTATAATACCATAGTCCGTGGCAAAATGTTGATTGCTAAGGCTAATTTGGAATGAGTGTAGATGCCAAAAATGTATTGGAAATGACAAAACCACCCTATGGGAGCAAAAAACACTTTATAATGGTGAAAAACCTATTTCAAGGCAAAAATAAATATAGTATTAGTTGAATAGATTTCAAACTATAGGAAAAAACCCACTTTGAGAAATAAACTTTCTATGAATAGTTCAAAATCAAAACAAAACTCACCATTTGAATTTTTAGCCATAAGAAGCAATTTTTTACCTCTACCTTCATTCGATCATTGTGGACAATCTAGTGGATGAAATCAAATTTTGCAAGTTGCAGGTAAGCTTGCACCTCGAGCTCTTCATTTTGATCCTAGCAATTATTAATTTTGAGTCCCAATTTCATAATTAAAGCATCCTAAAGCATGTCACGACGCGTACGCGGGTTCACAGTGTAAAAACTTGCGTACACACATTCTGTACGTGGGTTTCCTTTAGAGACAGCCGCGTACAGTGCGCGACATGTCTAACTAGACAGTCACATGTACTGCATGAAGGATAAAAAGCTAATTATAGTCCAAAATTTTTTGAAATTTTATATGAAATTAATTAATCAAATTACTTGTTTTTTTGGGTGTGAAGATGGTGTTGGAATGGAGGGAACGGGAACATGAAACAATGGACCAAGAAGCACTCCAAAGCGCACCCACTATACATGCATTGCAGACGAGTGGGCTATTAAAATTCTTTTGCACATCACCCATGCGGGCCAATGTCCGCCTACTGGAGTTCATGATAAACTATTGGGATCATGATTTGGGGATGTTTGACCTACAAGGTGAAACTTTGGAGATTACTACTGAGGACATGTATTTCATTACCGATCTGTCATGACGAGGAGCACCGGTCAACTTAGAGGGCACCAGCAAAGGCGGTGACCCTTTAAGTGTCCAGAACTACATAGAGGTGTTTTGCACACCAAGTACCCTGAAGAGGGGGAGTTGTGTCCCGATTGCACATATCTGTGACTTTACACTATAGGTTCTTATGAGCACCATTGTGAGGATTGCAGGATCCTCCTCATTACATTTGGCTGCACGGAACCAAATGAGGTTGGCAGTAGATTGTTTGCATGGTGCCCTCTATGACTGGTGTTCGGGAGTTGTCCCTATCATGAAAAGACAAATTTCTGATTGCAAGAGAGGAAGGCGAAAGAACTTTGGTTATTCTAGCATATTGGTTGCCTTCTTCGAGAGAGAGTACCAAGGTTGAGCCCCGCCATACCTCTACCAGTTCGATCTCCACGTCAGCCGAGGCTAAGCAGATGGGGAGACATCTTCCTCCGTCAAAGAGGGGGAGACACATTGCATAGTGTATACGATGATGATTTCTATATCTGGTGGGAGCGACAGCTACCGGCACTAGAGCAGTTTCCATATGCCGGCATGGATTTTCGAGGTGACCCAGACCTTGTCCTCCCTCCAGGAGGAGCATGGAGAGAGCTAGGTAAACAATTTTTAATTTTTAACATTTTTAAAATTTTTATGAATTTTAAAAAGATAGATATATACATATGTACAAGTCTTAATCCTATAAATGTGTCAAAATGCAGATATTGGACCGGTCCACCCTGAGGGGCATCCACACATGTTTGTTCGTCCTGTCATAGGTGAAGACCCGGGGCTGATCAAGGTTCTAGAGGGGAATCTAGCTAGGCTTACCCAAAGAGTTCCCACCTTATGGATAAAGCATATCCCGACCGCTATGTAGGAGTTCGTTGTTGGAGTTCCACTTGTCTAGTTACGCCTTTTCAGGTGAGTGGCCAGAGCGGTTCTTGTATACATAGATGCTGTAGAGGCTGTCAACGCCGAAGAGGCTAAGGAAGCCAGAGTACAGAGAGACCATGGGGACCAAGGTGGTCCTGCTTAGATCTAGGACATTTTGATGGACTGCAATCCACATTTTTGTATATTTTTGTATATTATACAATTGTGATGGGATCTAAGGATCAGACTCGACCTATCTATGGACAGATATTTTATATATATATATATATTGTTGTTGTTGTCGGTTTATTTACAAATGTTTTTTATGTACATGTTGTATATTTTTATGAAATGTGTGTTAGATGCCAATCTAAAATGTAATTAGCATATGCATCAGTCAAAGAATTCTGATTGCATGGAATGTGATTGAATATAATAACTTCAAAATTTCTTTCCAATAACCGAATTTGCATGAACTGACGTAATAGAATAGGATTTCATACCTGATAAGCTCGATTGAGCTGGGAAACCACCAACTGAGAGTCTAAACGGACCTCGAGCTGGGTGATACCATGTGACAAAGCATCCCATAGGAGCTCAATTACAGCCCTATACTCAGCAAAATTGTTAGAGGCAGGACCTAAACAAGCGCCTCGTGCGGAAACTAGTTGTCTTGAGGGAGAGTAAATTACCCATGCTGCTAAAGCTAGATTACAAGTATGGCGACTGGCACCATCAGCGAACCCTATATACCTTTCAGAAGACATCTGCAACAACCAGCAGATGGTATAAAAACACAAAACCGACAACCTAATGTACATAAAAAATACATACAATAAAAATACAAGAAAAAGTGCTAAGCCTAAGCATAGTACTTCTTCAGGTAGAGCCCATTTCTAGGCTCGGGCAGCTTGTTTTCATCAAAATAAACTAACTCATATGCATTGTTCTTCAAGAATTTCGACACAACATAAGGTCCTAACCACATAGCCTTGAATTTTCCTGCCCCCAGGGCTTCTTTGTCTTGGTCCCAAAGCAAGACAAGTTCCCCCTCAGAGAAAACCCAAGGTTTGACCAATTTATCATATTGAGTTTTGACCCTATTCTTATGAGCTTGATTAGAAGTCAGTGCATCTCTACGCTGTTCATCAAGTTGTTCTAAATGTACCAGATGTTCCTCAAACTCTTTCGTACCAGGTAACACATGAATAGCTATCATTAGAGACAGGATTTCACACTCAATCGGAGTAACTGCTTCCACTCCATGAACGAGTTGGAAAGGGGAAAAACCCGTAGCAGTTTTTACATTAGTTCGATAGGCCCAAAGAGTAGGATATAGCATGATGTGCCAGTTAGAACAGGTTGCATCAATTGTATGTTTAAGGATAGTCTTTAAAGTCTTGTTGACAGCCTCAACCTGACCGTTTTCTTGCGGATAGTACAAAGATGAATGTTCTTGTCTGAATCCGAGCATAGTGGTCAATTCCATCATCATGCTATTTTGAAAAAGACTGCCATGGTCAGTGAAAATCACTTTGGGTATACCAAATCATGCAATAATCTAATTGAATATGAAGAAAGCTGTTGTTTCCCCGTTGGCTTTAAAATTAGGCATTGCCTCTGCCCATTTCGTAAAATAGTCAACAACAACAATGATGTATTTATGCCCCCCAGTCGAGGCTGGGTTGCATGTCACATAATCAATCCCCTATTTCATGAAGGGGCCTACCGAGACAATGGGAAATAATGGAGTAGGGTGTGACTGCATTTTCTTGGTGTAAAGCTGACAAGGATGACAGTGCTTCACTGCTTCCACACAATCTTTGAAGATCGTGGGCCAGAAATAACTGGCACGTAGTATATTCTGGGTCGTTGCTAACCCAGATAAATGACCCCCACACACTCCACTATGGGAATCATTCAGGACAATCTCCGCCTCCTCATGGGTAAGGCATTGACACAAAATGGAATCTACCCCTCCTCGATATGATGTATATCCTACGATGAGGTAGTTCTTGGCATGAAGGCGTAATTTACGTCGTTCCTCCTGTGAGGAAGCTGCAGGGTACTTCAATGTCTAGAGATATATTAGAATATCCCCATACCAAGGATTAGAGGTGGATATCAAGAAAATGTGCTCATCTGGGAATGAGTCATCTTCAATGGCTACATATTCTTCAGTAGGAAATTCTGCTATAAGCTCAGCAAAAACTAAGGACTGAAAATCCAAGTCAAACTCTTGAAGAATGACTATCCATTTGTTAAATTTCCCCCCAACAATCCGTCGGGATCAAACATATTGAAACAGATTCACATCTGCCACTACTGTGGTGGTCCTCAGTAAAATGTAGTGATGTAACCTCTGAACAGCATAAACAGCAGCTAAGGCTAATTTCTCAACGTGGGAGTATTTAAGTTCAGGTCCAGCCAAAGCACGGCTAAGATAATAAACGACATGCTCTACAATCTTATCGTCCTCCTGGACTAATACTATCCCAATGGTCGACTCAGATGCGGCCTGATATAATATAAAATCCTCAGAATAATCTGGCGGATGCAACAAGGGTGTCGACAACAAAGATTTTTTCAATGCCTCGAAAGCAAGTTGTGCAGTTTCGTCCCATATAAATGGGGTGTCCTGTTTGAGCAGGCGCATGAAACCCTTAGTAATCTTGGCATAGTTAACAATAAAACGTCGGAGAAAATTAGACTTTCCTTGCATGCTTTGAAGTTGCTTGATAGAACGAGGAGGAGGCAGATTTACAATGGCCTCAACTTTTAATGGATCCACCTAGATGCCTCTACTAGAGACAATGAACCCGAGCAATCTTCCTGACTCGACGCAGTATACACACTTGTGGGGATTCAAGTATATTTTATAATTAATGCATCTCTTAAATATCAACCGTAAATGATCTATATGGTGGATCCTCTTATGAGAATGTGCAGGAAGATCATCAAGGTATGGTTCAACAATGGCTTTAATATCATGGAAGGCAAAGTTCATAGCCCATTGAAAGGTTTCCCCAACATTTTTCAATCCAAAGGGCATTTTCTTGCATGCGAAGGTACCCCAAGGACAAATGAAAGCAGTTTTATGTTGGTCTTCCGGTTTTATTTGAATTTGATTATATCTGGAGAAACCATCCATAAACGAGAAAACCTCACTTCCCACACAAGCATCTATAATCTGGTCTATAAACGGCATGGGATAGTTGTCCTTAGGACAGGCTTTATTCAGGTCTCTAAATTCAATACAAACGCGGATAGTCCCATGCTTCTTATTAACAAGAATAGGGTTGGACACCCATTCTATCAAATCTATGGGATAGATAAAACCAGCCATCAACAACTTTTGAACTTCATCCTTCATAGCCACCACTTTGCATGGGTTAACTGGTCTTAACTTTTGTCAAACCGGTTTGGCATCAGGATATGTTCAGATTTCATGTTCAACAATCGATGGATCTATGCCTGGAATCTCCTCATATGACCAGGCAAAGACATCGCGGAATTCCTTAAATAGGGAAGTATAGATAGCAATCTCTTTAGGAGATCAATTTGCACCTATATATATGTTTTCCACAATATCAAGGTTTACGGAGATGTTAATAGGTATAGTGGCAGAAATATTTGCTATATTCCCCTCGGCAAACATTCCTTCCCTAGGTAAGGGATTGATAGATACATCAACATCTTCTGACAGTCTCAAACGAAAATCTTGATTTTCTATTCTGCTTAGTTCTGGAAGAAAATAGGATCGATGGTGAAGATCTTCACAAATATTACCACGTCCACTCATGGCTTCATCAGAAGGTAAAACCATGGCTAAACAATCAATAGAGTGCAAAGAGTTTTCTGCCCATGCGAGCAAATAGAGTTCTTCCAGATATTTCGAGACTGTTAGAGGATCTGGAATGGGATCAACAGTGGCTTGAGTGATGGCTTGATAAGCTACCTCCACTGCCGATAAGGGCACCTCTGGTTCGTGGGGGGATGGGAGAACCCAAGGATCAGTCCTATAGAAAACCATAGCTATGGACCTCCCCACACTAGTAGAACCAATATAATTAACTGGGGCCGGAAGATCAAATGTGCCCATCAGTGATGTGTACATTCGATCCCCCAAGCTCTGTGCAACAGGTTTGACTTGATCAACCAATGGCACAGCGGACTCATTAGACTCTAAACGACCCTTTCAGGTAAAATCAAGCTGGTCAATAGTAACCAAATTTTCCTCATGTGGAAAAACCACTACACGAAAGACGACCGATGCAATAGCGGACATTGCATAAGTCCAATTTCTTCCCAGAAGCAGATTATAGTCCAAAGGAGCATCAATCACTTCTACCTCAATAGACACTGCTTCTCCTGCCAACTTAATTTCAAAAATCGGCAAGATACCATGCGGATGGAAGGACCTTCCATCAAAAGTAGTAAGTAGAGTGTTTGACGGGACCAGCTCTGGGGATCCGAGAGCTTTCCAACAGGTCAAGGACATAACACATGTAGAAGCACCCTCATCAACAACTTCCCTTCCAATGGTGTTTCCACCATGGATGACATCTATTGATAAGGCTACATGGTAAGGTAGGCGAATTTTAACATCAGACAAATGAAATTTTGCCATGAGACTCGATGAGTCCATGCTGCCTAAAGCTGCTAAGAGGGAATCCCACTAGGCGAGACAACTCTATAACACCTCCAAAGCTGACATTGCACATGGGGTTTGGGCTAAATATTCAACTACGGAGTAGTTTGAAGCAGCCCTAGCATTAGGGTTATGCAAGGTCTTCTTAAAGACACCTTTCGTTATCTTCGGCATAGTTTCAGCAGGTTTCTCTATCGTGAGAGGGTTAGAAGTTTCACCTACAGCTTTACCCTTCTCAGAAGTCTCTTTCTCATAATTTTTATTCCTCGTCTGTAACAAAGTCGAAGATCTAACCATGTTGATATAATTAGGGTCAGGGGCATTTTGAGTGCCCCCCGCTACATTAGAAGCTGAAGCAGAGTTTTGTCCTTGGGGAAAAGGATCCTTCAGGACAACCAGTTGTCCCGAACTAGGGCACTAAATGTTCTAGCCTGGGGATTAGAGGGACCTTCCCCCGAATGCCCATAGGTAAAAGTGGGGTTGCCCCCTACCACCGGTTGCGAAGTGGGTAGATTACTCTGAAATGGATTCCATCCGTAAGCCACAGGATTGTGTGTGGGAGGTGCAGTATAATAAGTTCAAGCCATCCCAATCGAAACTGGGGTCTAAAAGATAGGAGCCGGTATCCCTTCGCTAAACAACAAAAAGGGAGAGCTCGTAAACGGGGCCGAAATCATAGTTTGAAAACTTTTCCCATAAGAGGTATTGTTCCCAAACTACACTCCTACATACGAAGGTGATGGGCCTACGTATGGAGTGGATGGGGGAATGTGCCCCGCATTCCAAGGAAATCCTTGGACGAACATCGAGGATCCTACCGGATCGCTCTGGGTAGTATATGGGAAGGAAGAAGGAACAATAGGTATACTAGGAATCCCAGTAACCATATCACAAGAAGTACTTGCTAGGTTTGAGTGAACCGGTGGTTGGACCACCCAGCTCGCTGGAGTCAAAGGTGTAGAAGGTATACTAGATCTAGGGGCACTTACCGGGGGAGGTAGTACCCCTTCCACCGGAACGGCTGAGGTGAACACAAAAGAGCTTTCTTCCGTAGAAGACATAATCCTACCCACAGGGACACCTAAAATAGGTGAATCAAAAGGTCTAACATGAATGATCACAGGATCGTTTAAATCAGTCAAGGGTGTGTTAAAATTCCTTACAAACTTGTCAGTCTGCAAGTCTTCTATCTCAACTGTATCAAGATCAAAATGGTTAGCTATCAGTTCTAGTTCACCTAGAACTTCACTTATTCCTACCGGTTCAAATGAACCATCCGTGTTCAATCTCCGCCTTTGGGGTAGATGTGGAGGTTCCAATGTGACGAGAGGAGGAAGGTTTCGCAACCTTCTTAACCTTCTAATAGGTTGGTCCCCCATGATTGAAAATTTAACAAATCAAACCCTAAGGCCAACTAAACACAAGAAAAACCACAGAGCACACACTATAAAAAATCCTAAAGCCTCAAACAATCAATCAAGGGTGAAAGATATGCTTTCCTTAAGAAAGCTCAAGAACGATTACTTGGCATCCTTGAAGTGGTTCTTAGGCACAAGTGGAGGAATCACCCATCGCCTTCCTACACTTACAACAAGGGTTACCTTCCAAGCCCGTCCAAGGTGAACCAGAAATAGTCTTTCGTTTTACCTAGGTATGAACCCTAAATGTCAAGAAACTAAAGGATACCTTAGTTATACCAACAGTCTGGGGGGACAGTCGCAAGCCTGACTCATACACATGCACAGGGTAGCTAAGCCCAAAACTCTGTCTAGGACAAAATCCCCATATGCGTAAAAGTCCTTATTTACATTTTAACAAGGAATCGGAGGGTTATCTCCTCATTCCAATGCCTCCACGCGGCCTCGTACTTGACTCCCTTTTGAGAGGAGCTTCCCAGATACAATTTATAAATTCAAGGATTTACCTAAAGAAAGGTCCGCTACATCTGAATTTTAAAACTTATGGGAATTTTACACTTCCTATCCCAAAAGTCTAGCCTAAGCTAGTAGGTGAAAGGGCCCTAAAAATAAAAATTACTAGTAAATTTTAATTATTGCGTTCATTTTAAAGGGCTTTTCTTACTCAGAAGGAAATGGAGTGATGAACTATGGTGTTTTTGACTTGATAAGACATAAAAAAGTAAAGGTGTATTTTTCAAAGCAAATTGCCACTATTAAAGAAAACTTCTTTTTCTTTTTGTAAATATAAATTGATGAACAAATGCAAGCAATATAGAGAAACTAAGACTATGTTTTTGTAGTTTTTGAGATTATATTTTTAAAAACTGAAATGAAAACTACTTATGCAAAAGTAAATGCAAAAGATTGAAAATGTTTTTCTTTTCACTTATTAAAAATGCTCAAACTCTACTATGCACCTAAAATGCACTAAACTTGAGTATACTTGGATCAAATCAACTGTATAAAATAAACAAACTGAAGTAACTTAGGTCAATACAACCAAGAATCAACCAACAAAGGGAGATCGGGAACCCTAGCTTGGGTGTGTACAATGACAAGAGATCACTGTAAACTCATAAAGGTAAGTGAAAAACCAACCATTATCAAAAGATAGACTGGAAAAACAATGCCCAAAACCCTGATCACTGATTCGGACAGAGACACTTCAACCTATAACCCAAACAGGCCAACCTACTTCAGAATGCAACTAGAAGAGAATCCAAACAAAAGAGACCCAAGGGCTTTACGAGAAAGCACAAAGTGTGGTCACCAAGGTCTTCATACTAACTGCACAGTATTCATAAATAAAGCCAACTAACAAACAAGAATTACCAAAAGACAGGGACAAGCAAACCCTAGCCTAAAAATCCCTATTTCCAGGCTTGTACGCGACTGTGTACAAGGGAAACTTGCGTACTGTACACGACTATCTAGTATAGAAAACCGCGTATGCAAGCCTCTGTACGCGACTGTATATGAGGGAAACTTGTGTACAGGTACAAAAATTTTCTCAAAAAAAAAAAAAATTCCACAAGGCTTTCAAACACTATGGTAAGCATGAACCAGGATAAAATACCACACACAAACTTTAGAGAAAAACTGGTTAGGGGTGATAGAATCAACCTATAGCAGTCTGGGCTCCCTAGCAGAGTCACCAGTTCTATTGTACAGGAATAAACACCTTATAACCGAAGGTCTGGGGTTACCAACATACTCATAAAACTTGCAGGCAATCGACTCTAGAGTACAGAAAAGGAAATAGGAGGATAGAAAAGACTCACCTGATACACGACGGTTGATCCTAGCTTTATCCTCTTCCGATCTACTTCTCCTCCAAAGCCTTCAGGGATGCTTCTCCTTCGCCTGTCAAGAACAAATCCTCCAAATGCAAGATGATACATGTATATAAAACAGGTTAGATAAATCATATACAGAGTGCTTAATCATAAATATTCACCAAACCATGATACATGAAAGACATTCAAAGCACATATGGAAGAAGGATTCTCTTTATTAACAATAGTGAATAAGTTCAGATTACAACCCAATGCCTGAGACAAGGACTCCTCTGCAACCAAAGGATTCTAAGTTACACTACTCCAAAGACTTCTGAATAGACTCCACCAGCATAACTTTACTCTCCAAGTATGATTGATTAAAACCCTCCCCAAGGCCTTTATTTATACTTAGTGAAATAAGGCAATTTCGAGGGTTGAGGAGGTTGAGACAGTTAAGATGGTTATAGTTAATGGCTTAACAAATCTCAAATAATCACGATTTATTATTTAAAATGTCAAAGAGATGTGTACGCGGGTACTGATACTGGCAACTCGCGTATGACACGCGAGTTGCTCCAAGGGAAACCCATGTACAGATCTGTACGCAAGATGAAATTACTGATACTCGTGTACAACATGTGACATGCTTTAATAAAAGGCGCGTATGTACGCGAGTTGCATATAGGAAAAGGCACGTATAGAACTTGACATATTCAAAGGTAAAAATAACCAGCTGAATAGATGATAAATGTAGTTCATAATATGCCCATCTATAGTGTTTTAGGAAACCTTCAATCCATAAATGTCCTCTTGTGTGCCAACATAAGGAATGACAGCACTCGGACGGAGAAGTGCCATTTAGGTAGATAACACATACACAGGAAAAATAGAGAGAATAATAGGGACTGAATCACATGAATGAAGATATTAATATTGGCATGTATCCTTCCATTGAGTAATGATGAATAATAGTGTACATAAGTAGTACATCCCTCATAGGTAAAATCGAGTTGTATTGGAGACAAATGATCAAGCTCGAAAAGATAGACTTACTAAATATGATAAACCCCCATAGGAGGCTAAAGCACTTTCCTAATCAGTCAAAGGCCTCACGAATTAGCTAAAGCATGAGCGAGTTGTCAAGTATGATGGGAAAACATGCTAATCCTGGAATATGGATAGAAAAACATGGAGGATGGGTTGGCAACTAAAGATAGCAGTTTCCTAGTAGACTAGCTTTACCTTATCCACATAAAAGATGGATATAAGCAAAATAAATAAAGAATCTGCAGTAAGCCGCAATTACTAATTCTAACATTCAATAAAGTGGACATGATCAAACCGGAATCAGGATTACAGTGCTCCTGGGGTATATATGTCAAGTGTTTACCATGTGGTGGAAGTGGATGCCAATTATCTAGGATAGTGGGTAGGAAATTAATCAAAATTGATTAAATATTTTATCTAAGTTATGAAGTGTATTTATTATATTCCCACACCCCCCTTTAAGTATGGATTTATGAGTCTTATGTCTAAAATGTAGGTGTATATAGGGTCCAACAATAAGGCTATAGTCACCCTTCACAATTATTCATGTCCAGAAAAGTGAGGAAAGAGGAAAAACCACATGGGAAAAATCCCCCCTCAATAAAGGACAAGGCACACAATTTGAATAATATGTATTCAACATATATCTATCTTGACTTGAATGAGCTGAATGAACTGCTTTTGGTGAAATACTTTGATGAATAAATCATGAAATCCATGATCATGTGCTAGAGTGTAGAATCTACAAGAAGGAAGAGGAGAGACTCCTGGTATTTCATCATCTGATGAAGTAGGAGTATTATCTGAATGCTTCTTGTTGCTGACAAATTATGATCTGCAAACCCAATCTAAAATAGAAAAAATAGCTTTGCATACTCCTGTTGGGTGTTATATCATCTAGATTAATTCACCTAATATTTAATTATCGACCGGGGTTGGTAGGCTTAGAGTTGACACAAAATATATGCGAAGGTAGAGGGATTCCTATGGTGTCATGGATATATTTTAACAAAGAAAAGATTGAAATATCTTTCAAAGTGAAAAACCGAGCCAAACTCCTAATAATTCAACTATTAAGGTAATTGAACCAGAACAGAATATTAAACCAAATGATTGATAATTTATTTTATAACAAAATAACTTTAGACTGAAAATGATACTATGAACAACTAACTTTTCAAGTGAAAGATTAGGATGCAAGGAAGGCCTAATTTATATGTACAAGTAAAAAACTTAACAAAGGAAACAAGTAGAAAACTTAATAAAAGAAGTAAGTAGAAAACTTAATAAAGAAAACTTGATAAAAGGAAACAAGTAGAAAACTTAATAGAAATGGTTTTGAATTCTATCCTAGAAGTCTCTTTCGGTAATCACACTATGGAAAAGGAACAATCTACAAAGTACTAGTATATTTTCCTAAGGATAACACATCTAATACTAAGTTTTGCATGCTAATGGATAAATCAATCCAAAGGCATGATTACAAAACAGTACAGCAGTATTAATTAAAGGGATCAGAAACAAAACATAACATAGCTCAAAATATGTTCAAGGTGAGAGGATAAAACTTTAATAAATAACCTAAAACAATCTAATTTTAACTTTAATATTAAATAGAACTATCATCTAACTATTACAGTCAAAGCATACTTCAAATACTAAAGAAACACAGCTTAAAACAAGTTCAAAACACATTAAAAACACTAAAACGAAACAACAGACTGCATGACAAACTAAACTGCAGGTCTAAAAGGGGTGTCTGAATAACAGTTTAAACAGGTTGTTCGAATGACAGTCTGCACAATTAAAATGACAAAAAATAACCTAAATTATTTAATCTTCAGTTGGATTTGTGCACATGTAAATACAATGCAAAGAGGCAGTAAATAATGTTAGGATTATTAATCCTCCCTTGTCCAATTTGGTCATATGTCTAAATCGGGAGTCATGTCTAAATCGGGAGTCCATCTAGTCTATTTATAGTCATTAACACCATTGGGTCCACTTGGAATAATTGGGGCACATGTTTCAGTTACTAAAGTGTGGGGAACACTAACTGAGGCTCACTGCCACTTATTGCACTTGATTGCATCATTTTAGGATCCTACTAGACCAATCCCTACAATTTAGGATCCATCGGGAGTGCCGAAACCAACCAAGGTCAGTTCAGTTCAGTTGATGACTAGTTAAGATAAGTTAGGAGTCAGTTACATTCATTTCTAGTCCTCTACATTCAGTTAGTGCTAGGTTTACTTGACTGAACTTAGGAGGGGTGCATTTCTCACCTAACACAGTTAGTTAGCCTTAGTCAACACTGAGTGTAACACTTGAGTTGTGTTTTAGAACTCTAGTTATGGTTTAGACAAGGTCAGTTAACTATTGAGTCCTCCAATAGTGATTTAGACAAGGTCTTAGTGACATATAGTCAAGTAAAGTATAATAAATTTGAATTTCCTCATGTCGATTCAAATTGCTTGTGGCTATTAAAGCCATTGTACTTCATTGTAATTATCTATCTAATTACTCTTTGATTAATGAAAAGCATTCATAGTTTCAAGCCAATTTTGCACTGTTTCATTCTTCAATAACTAAGTAAATTGTGTGATCTATCTTGTGAGTTGTGTGTTTGTCCACAGATCTATTTGCTCAATTTAATAAATAAACCTACTTATTAATCAAATTTGACAGTGAATCAATCTTAAACTAATTCATGAATATAAAGAAATCATTGCGTATTAAGAAACAAACTGAATTTTAACTTGAATGAACTTATAACAGAAAGGAAATAAACATAATTGAATCTATTCTAACTTGATAAAAGCAATCTATTCTATCTACCTACAAATAAAACTGAACATTAAAGTTGGAAATGAAATGAGTGAAAACAAATTGAAAGCAAACTATGCGCGCAACTAGCTATTTAACTTTAGAAATAAAATGCATCACAACAAGCAAATGAAATAAATGTTTACAATAATTTAATAACAGAAACAAACTAGAAATTTAAACTAACTAGAAAATAAAAGGTAACAAAACTACACAAGAAAAGAAACCTCTAGTTGATGAGGGGCCCTCTCAGCAATCAGGGGTGATGCCTGACTAACGCTTACTCGAACGCAATCATAAACAACGAAAAATACAACTTCTATTAAAAATATGGAATAGAATTACAACGTGCTTAAGAACGATGAATCACATGCATAAACTGGTTAAAATTCTAGCTAACTGAGTTCTCACGTAGAGGCTAATATATATATTGTTTATAGAGATGAGCAAGTCGACCCTTTAGTGGTCGACTGCTCTCTAAATTTAGTCAACCATTATGACCATTTAACTTATCAAACTCCAACGCACAGTGTTCTCCCTTTCCTTTGCGCGTCGGCTCTCTTAATCGCATGATGTGGCGTACATGCTCCTTCTTTAGCGTGGTTGGTGGAGTGGTATCAGGAAAAGAAAAGCATGTTTGCGAGTCTTCTAGAACAAGAGTCGTGTTATCATCCAAACACGTGGACTGGTGGTGTGGTGTCAAGCAAAGGTAGTGTGATGGCGAGTCTTCTATAGCAAGAGCTTCTTCATCACCCAAATGCGTGGACAACAAGTAGTTTGCATACCGTTCCAATGCTTTAATGCTTGGAATCTGTTATCAATAGCGCACAGTATGGTTAGCGATCTGGATGGTAAGCTGGAAAGTGAGATGGATATGCTCTACACATATCTAGCTGAACGCGTATCTGTTTGTTAACTTTCCCAAAATACTATATAACCTGCAAACAAATATACACATAAATTAATATATCAGATGCGCTTCAAACAATGTCAATTTTAATCAATAAAATCGTAAAATGATAATAATAAACGGATTTTACATAAACCTTAAATTTATTCATACCTAGGGCTGAATAGTGAGCCGCGTGAAAAAAAATATACAAAAAGATGACAAAACATATAATTAAATGAGTAATTTAACTGCCAAAAATGATGACAAATCTAGGATCAACATTCCCCCAAATCAGAGAAATGCCAGGTCCCACTGAGAAAAAAGAAAGATAACTTAGGAATAAGGCAGAGCTGCACTAGCAGCTTCCTTCGACTTGGCAGATGAAGCAAGTGATTTAGACTTTAGTCTTCTGGCTTATGCTTTCAAAATAGCATGTCTTTCATGGCAAGCGTTGTATGAAAATTTAATGGCTTTGTTGAGTTCTTCAACATTCTTGATTTGATAGCTCTCAAGTTCGAAACAATTCAGCATTGTTCAACAGTTATGATACATGATCTTACCTTGATACATGTGTCATTTACGAGCATATGCATTGATGAGTGAGTTCATAAGTTTTTTAATTAGTTCAACCATGTCCAAAGTAAAACTTTGGACATGCTGAACGTATGACACGAAGGCATAAATCGCATTTTTGATTAATAAGAAAATATGTCATTTGATAGTTTACATGCATGATTGGGTAAGAGGATAGGGTTGCCAGTAGTGAAATGATGACTAAAAATTTTTTAAGGTCAAAGCATCCACATGGAGGTAAAAACTATTTTCCAAAAAAACAAAATTTGCTTAGCAAATTTTAATCATAAGTGTTGTAATATCACAATGTTTTATTCATATCGTCATTTGGTATTTCATTTGGACCTTCATTTGATCCTTCATATAGTCCTCCATATTTATTTTTCTGTGAAAATATACTTCACGCTATAACCAAGTTCCACTGCTTACATTATCCTGAAAACACTTATCATTTATTAGAGAAATAGATCTGTCATAAATAATGAAAATAAAAACAATCTAATTTTTCCTAATCCTCCCACAAACCAAAGATATGGCATGTCCTCAAGCCATACAAGAGAGAAGAATTGATTGTTCCAGATAATGAAAATAAAGATTTCTATCATGTTGTTATTATTTTGTAAGAAAAAGAAAAACTAACTAGTAAATGGAAATGATTTGGATATGTATATTCATGAAAAATATAACAGTGCTTAGAAAGACCACTTGAATGGGGATAATATAACCAAAAGAATGCCATAGGAAAATATAGTCATCCATGCCTCATTTTAAAGATATTCTGTCATCACAAAATATTTTAAGTTTACCCCGGAGTGTGTGAGATTTACAGCTATGGGTCCCATTTCTAGGATAATGACATCTTAGGTATTTGTTGAATTAGATGGTCAGGTCCAAGACCAACTTACATCCATTCTCAAATGAAATTATAAACAATTGGCCATGACATGTTTATTCATAAATTCTGAAACATTTATTTATATTATCATTGTTTTACGAACTATGTGCATAGTGGTGCATTAACCAGATCTCTTTTACCTGATATTGCCCCGCTGCCAGCAGGCCTGTTCAGTACCCCGATGGGCTTACCTTGGTACCATGCAAGCATAGTCCCACTGCCAGTGAGCCTATTCAGTACCTCGACAGGTTTACTTGCATTTATCGATCTTCCATGTTTTAAGTTATTACTTAGCATTGACCTGCTGCCAGCAGGCCTGTTCAGTACCCCAGCGGGTTTTCCTTGTATAATGATATTAAATATATGGAAGCCGATTGGTACTAGATGGTGTTAAGCCCTTCTAAACACATAATTCAATTTTGTAAAATAAACTCATAAGTAACTTTTCATAATTGCCTTAATCATAGATCGTGTCAAAAGAGAATAACGTAAAGTTGTTCCTTGTCCTTACAGTCCTTCTTCTTCATAAGAGATAAGTAATGTTCCCCACAAACAAAAATTCCACTTACTCCTAATTTATTACCAAAATACTTGAGAGACAAGTTTTGATAAAAAGTATAGGATGAACTAGTAATCCATAGGTGTAAGATACGATTGTGAAAAATATAATAGTGATAGTAGGTCTGTCAAGCAACCGTTCAGAAGAGCAAATCAGAAATATACATGTCTGATTCAAAATACCAAAAACCATATGAATCATAGAAGAGCTGGTTAATAATGATATACAGAGGATTGTTTTTTTTTGCATTGTCACTATAAGTTGTAAATTTCAAAAGTACCCCAAGAAAGGTTAAGATACCTGATGAGTGTTTTAGCGTACTTCCCTTTTCCAAATAATACTCCATGAGCTGCTTATAGAGATAAAGTACTTGTAATCAAACTAAAAAACCACTTGTTAGATGATTCAATTTATTCATGAAAACATATATAACATTATAAAGAGAAAAAGAGTCCCTTGTAAGCAATTTGTCAGAAATGACTCTTATTTATTCAAAGAAACAAACACATATTTACATATATACAAGTGATGATAACCCAAAATACTTTTGTAAGGATCAGGAGGAGGAGGAATAACTCCCCCTTCAACTAATTCCATTTCCCTCTGCTGCAAAACATTCTATATGAAATCTTCTTTAGATGTTGGTTGGTGATAAATTCTAAGTTTGTGTACATTTACTACAAAGGAAACTTGTGAACCATAAAATGTCTTAATTTCTACTGACCCATTGTCAAAGGCTGTAACTACTTCATATGGGCCCATCCAACGAGTAGTTAACTTTCCTTTAAAAATTTTAAACCATGAGTCAAATAGTAGTGCCCAATCTCTAGTATTAAATTGCTTTTGCTTAATAAATTTATCATGCCATGTCTTTCGTTGATTCTGTATTAGCATGGTTCTTTGGAGTGCATCTTGTCTAATGTCATCTAACTCATTAATTTGTAATACTCGTTGTTTCTATGCTTCATCCAAATCCATGCCTAATTGTGCTGCCATATGAAAGGTTTTAACTTGAAATTCAATAGGTAAAAGGACTTGTTTTCCATACACTAACTCATAGGGGGTATGTCTAGTAGCGTTTCTCCATGTTATCCTATAGGCCCATAAAGCCTCCGGGAGTCTATCTACGCAATCCTTATGATGTAAGTGAATAGTTTTGGTTAAAATGGCTTCTAATACATTATTGGTTGATTCTACCTGACCAATAGCCTAAGGGTGATAAGGTGAAGATTTGCAATGTCGGATGCCATATTTCGTAGTGAGTTCTTTCATTAATTTGGAAGTGAATTGAGTACCTTGGTCTCTGAAAATTTCTCTAGGTACACCAAACCAGGTGAATATTTCTTCATATATAAATTCTACCACTGATTTCTCTATAGCCCTAATTAAAGCTTTAGCTTCTACCCATTTGGTGACATAGTTTGTGCAAACCAGGATATATTTCTTTTTACGAGACAGTGGAGAAATTGGTCCTACAAAATCAAGAGCCCATTTTTCAAAAGGCTCAATCATGACCTGAGGTTGTAAGGGCATCTGATCAGATGAAGTACAACTACCCATTCTTTGGGAACTATCACATCCTTTAATGTACTTGGCAGCATCCTTGAAAATGCTTGGCCAGTAATACTGAGAGTACAGCACTTTGTATGATGTCCACCTATCAGAAAAATGTCCTCCACATGGTCCATCATGGCATGCATGGAGGATGTCTATCATTTCATCCTCCCGCACACATCGTCGAATAATAAGATCTGGACCAGTGCGAAAGAGGTTATTATCAACCCAAGAATAATTAGAACTTTGTACTATAATACGATGCTTCTCGTGTGGGGACAAATGGTTTGGTAATTTCCCAATTTCTAAATAATTGACAATATCTGCAAACCAAGGGGTTTGAACAGACACAGCAAACAAATTTTCATCAGGAAAGTGTCATTAATGGGTTTAACACCATCATCATGTTGAATGCGAGAGAGGAAATCTACTACTAGATTTTCTTTACCAGGTCAGTCAATGACGGTGATGTTAAACTCTTTCAATAGAAGAAGCCACCTGGTCACTCTACCATTGGTAATTGGTTTATTCATTAAAAATCTAATGGCAGAGTGATTGGTATGCACAAAACTTCGTAACCCATAATGTAATGGCGAAATTTATTAATAGACTAAACTACTGCCAAAAATTCTTTTTTCAGCAACAGTGTAATTCAGTTCGGCAGGAGTCAAATTGTTGCTAATAAAATAAATGGCATAAGGTGCTTGTCCCTCTTTTTGGCCCAGGACTCCTCCTATGTCCGTATCAGAGGCATCAGTGGATATATGAGAAGGAAGGGATCAATCGAGACCTCTAAGTATTGGTGCCACCGATAGTTTAGCTTTTAAAATTTCAAAAGCATTTTGACAAGATTCTGTCCAATGGAATTCTAGATCCTTTGTAAGCAATTTAAACATTGGTGCATATATTTTAGTAAAATTTTCAATAAAGCGACGGTAATAGCCTACATGACCAAGAAAGCTTCTTACCTCCTTTTGAGTTTTCAGAGAGGGAAGGCCAACAATTACTCTGATCTTAGCAGGATCTACCTTAATTCCTTGGGAGGAAACATGGTGTCCTAAAACTATACCTTCTGTCAGTAACATTTTACATTTTTCATGAATAAGGGATAAATTCATTTCTTGACATCGAATCAGGACCTTTTCGAGGTTGTTAAGATCTTCTTGAAAGGTATTTCCATAGGCTATAAATTCATCCATCTATACCTCCACATGGTCATGTATAAGATCAGAAAAAAATTCCTAAGACTGCTCGCTGAAAAGTGGCAAGTGCATTACACAAGCCAAATGGAAAAACTCTATAAGCATATGTTCCCCAAGGGCATGTAAAAGTGGTCCTGTATTGATCTTCAAGTGTTATTAAAATCTGGTTGTAACCGCTATATCCGTCAAGAAAAGAAAAATATGGTTTACCTGACAGGGTATCTAACACTTGATCAATAAAAAGTTAAAGGAAAGTAGTCTTTGAGTGTATCTTTGTTTAGCTCTCTAAACTGAACACAAATGTGCCATTTTCCTGTGACTTTCTTTGGGAATACCACTAGAGGAGACACCAATTTACTATCGGAGATAGGATAGATGAAACCAACATTGAGGAGTTTTTGTAATTATTCTTTTACTATGTCCTTTAGAGCAGGATTCATCCTCCTCTGAGGCTTCCTTATAGATGAAATGTTTGGATCCATATAAATATGTTGAATACAGGTGTCAAGGTGTATACCCTTCATATCAATGTATTCCCATGCAAATTCTCTAGCTCGTTTTTTAAGGACCTCAAGCAGTTGTGCTTGTTGGTTTTCACTTAATCCTACGTTTATATGTAGAAACTTTTCAGGGCTAACTTCGCAAGGTATGGTATAGGGTCCTATATTCTCTTCAATTGTGAAGACACAAGGTGTCTCTGTAAATGTTGAGAGAGCCATATTCTCTTGGAATTCCTCTCAAAAAATCTGATCGAATTGAGCAAAATACTGAGGAAAATCTATACAAGTTGTTGAAGAATAAATTGGTTTAATACATTCTCAGTGATCTGCTCCTGAAGTGCCCAGGAGAAATCACTAGGGAGGGAGAGGTCATCAAAGTCCTCATCCCCGAAGAAAAATTTAACCACCATGAATTTTTAGTTATTCGTTGTGTTGGGGGGTATAAAATAAGTCTCTGTGTAGACAACCCGTTCGAAATAGTCATCTCTCCATCCATACATCCTATACAAGCATTTGCAGTAGCTAACCATGGTCTTCCCAAGATAATAGGATTGCCTTTAGAAGGATCCTTTGATTCTACGACCATAAAGTCGACAAGGTATTCCCATGAGGCTACTGATACAATAATGTCATCTAGGACTTCAACATGTTTTACCATAGTACGGTCTGCTAGTTCTAGGATGGAAGGGGTAGGTCAGAGAAATTGTCCTAACTATAAAACTTATAAAACTGCGGTGGTCATCATGTTGATAGCATATTCTAAATCGATTAATGTATTTTCTATGGAGATATTGTTTATAATTGCAGTCACTACTGGGGCTCCCGGATTTGTATATTTTGCAATCCAGGACTGATCTATCATACACTCAGACATCTCTCCTATAACATGAATTGTGAGAGGGTCCTTTTGCTTCTTCCCTGGGCATTTAATGCATAGTTCCTTTATTACCTTGTTGTAGATTGGTATGTCCTTGATAGCTTGTAATGAAGGAATTTTGATGCAAATATTCTTTAATTAATTCAAAATGTCATACTCAGAATGAACTACAGGTTTTTCTATTCTAGTCTTTCCGGAAATGTAGGAACTCTTTGCTCCTGAATGGGTTCTTGTGGAGGATTTATATTCTGAAAGTGACAAGGTTGGTGTGCAATGAGAGGAACTGGAGGCACAAATCCAAGAGAAATCTACTGGAAATTTGTTTGGTGCTGAGAATAAGGATGATTAGGTGCAGAGAGAGGTTGTGAATGAGGGTATGGTTTTCCTCTCCATCCTTGTGACCAATATTGCCGCTACAAAAATCAAGGAGGATGGTATTGAGGTGGCCAATTCTTCCAACTTGAATTGTTCCCTTGTTGAGGTGGTTGATATGGAGGATAATAGAGTAGGGGTTGTGGTGGAAAATTTTGATATGCGGGTTGGTATCTAGGTTGCAAGGAGGCCTCCTAGATGTTTCACCTACATCCCCACTCTTATATATGGCTTGCAACCCAGGAAAGGATGGGAAGTTATCTGTTGGATGCTCTTATGTACATATCTGACATACGGAGATGTTGTTTAATGGACATTCCCTTTGGGGATGTTTGGTCTTACATCTTGGGAAAAAAATGCTCATTATTGCTTGTTCTTCATCTTGTCTTTTCTTGGCTTGTAAAGCATCTAGTTGAGAACCCATTGCTCCTAAGATATTAGTTTTGAAATTCTCCAATAGGTTTCCTAACTCTATCCTTGTAACTCCACCTGAACTGCGAATGTTTCCTCTTGCATTTATACTATAAGGCTCTCAAAAAAATTTCCCAACTTTCCCCCTACTTCTAGAATAATTTTTACACATATCACTGATTTGTGCAATGGTTTTATGAGAACTATCGCCATATGCCATGATATTAAGACTTTCTATCAAGTCCTCAGAGATCCCTTTAAGGAAAAGTGTACGTAGCATCTTCTCAGAGGTCACTATATTTTGATCTATGTAATGTATAAACGAACCTTTCGAGATAATCCTCTAGGATTTCATCTTCAAGTTGTTGTATCTTGAATATATCATGTCGAGAGTCCTTAGGTTTGCAGTACTCCTGATATTTTCACAAAAAATGAGGTTTTCATATCATCCCAAGTCCTGATAGTGGATTCACCTAATCCCATGAACCATATCAAGGCAGAATATTTTAGTGTAGCGGGAAAGAGTTTTAGTTTGTGAGCATCTTGTAGATAATTATAGCTCCTACAAAGGATATCGAACTCGAACAGAAATTTTTCTAGGTCCTCATTACTTTTTCCATAGAAAGTCGGTAAGGAGAAAGGAGGGATGTTTTTCATAGTTACATCCTCTATAGTGTCTAAAATAGGAAACCTGAATGTAGCCTCAAATATTCAATTTTCCCCTTCTCCTTCATCATTTCTAACTTCATCATGATCTTCGTTTTCTCCCCATCTCTCCATATAGGCTGGGTTTTTATCGTAAATATACCTAGGAGGCTCCTTTCGAGGTAATAATGGGGAATCCCAACATTCTTTTTCGGGAGAGATCTTCCTCTGATCAACCGTGTTTTTATTGAATCCTAGAGGGATGGTAGGTTCTACTATGGATGTTTCAATTTGTTAGATAACTGGATCTACGGAGTTTCCAAAGAGAGCTTTTACCTGGTCATGATCAACAAAGTCAACGAAATTCGGATCTCCTACCAGTGAAAAAGTTGTATTATTTGGATTCAAGACTAGTGGAGGGTTAGAGGTTCCTAGTGGTTGATGCTATTTAACTTCTTCAGGAATGAGGTCCTTAGGACCTTCTGCCAAGGTTCCTTCTCCTTCTATGGCTTCCCCGGTAAGATCTCCTGAGAGAGTCTCCTTAGGTTTCAGGGTAGAACTACTTCCTCCGGGTTTCTTTCGATACCTTTCTGTTGAGTTAGTGGTTGGGGTATTATGTCCCCTGTAAAAGCTAGTAGGATTTTCAATAAGTTTTCCTGTCTTAACAAATCTACCTTGAGGATCTCTAAGTCTTCTCATGAAAAAATTAAACTAAAGAAAAACCTATGCTAATACTATTGTTGGATTTGGGGGCACATATTATAACAAATGCACAGGTTCTTACCTCTCATCTTAACGCTCCCCCACCACCATCCTATAACTAAACTTCATAAAGAATTCTATCTATTCCACCTTACATAACAACTCCTTGGCAACGACACCAAAATGTTGGGTGTTATATCATCTAGATTAATTCACCTAATATTTAATTATCAACCGAGGTTGGTAGGATTAGAGTTGACACAAAATATATGTGAAGGTAGAGGGATTCCTATGGTGTCATGGAGATATTTTAACAAAAAAAAGTTTGAAATATCTTTCAAAATTAAAAACCGAGTCAAACTCCTATGAATTCAACTATTAAGGTAATTGAACCAGAACAAAATACTAAACCAAATTATTGATAATTTGTTTTATAAACAAATAACTTTAGGCTAAAAAGGATACTATCAACAACTAACTGAACAAGTGAAAGATTAGGATGCAAGGAAGGCCTAATGTATAAGTAAGTAGAAAACTTAATAAAGGAAACAAGTAGAAAACTTAATAAATAAAACTTGATAAAAAGAAACAAGTAGAAAACTTAATAGAAATGGTTTTGAATTCTATCCTATAAGTCTCTTTCGGTAATCACACAATGGAAAAGGAACAATCTACAAAGTACTAGTATGTTTTCCTAAGGATAACATATCTAATACTAAGTTTTTCATGCAAACGGATAAATCAATCCAAAGGCATGATTACAAAATGGTACAACGGTATTAATTAAAGGGATCATAAAAAAAAATAAAAGAAACAAAACATAACATAGCTCAAAATATGTTCAAGGTGAGAGGATAAAACTTTAATAAATAACCTAAAACAATTTAATTTTAGCTTTAATGTTGGATAGAACTATCATCTAACTATTACAGTCAAAGCATATGTCAAATACTAAAGAAACAGAGCTTAAAACAAGTTTGAAACACATTAAAATCACTAAAAACAAAACGACAGACTGGATGGAAGAATGAACTACAGGTCTGAAAGGGGTGTCTGAATAACAGTTTAAACAGGTTGTCCGAATGACAGCCTGCACAATTAAAATGACATAAAATAACCTAAATGATCTAATCTTCAATTGAATTTGTGCACATGTAAATACAATGCATAGAGGCAGTAAATAAACCTACTTATTAATCAAAAGTGACAACGAAACAATCTTAAACTAATTCATGAATATAAAGAAATCATTGCGTATTAAGAAACAAACTAAATTTTAACTTGAATGAACTTATAATAGACAAGAAATAAATAGAATTGAATCTATTCTAACTTGATAAAAGAAATCTATTCTATCTATCTGCAAATAAAACTGAATAGTAAAGCTGGAAATGAAATGACTCAAAACAAATTGAAAGCAAACTATACGCATAACTAGCTATTTAATTGTAGAAATAAAATGCATTACAGGAAGCAAATGAAATAAATGTTTACAGTAATTTAATAACAGAAACAAACTAGAAATTTAAACTAACTACAAAAGAAAAGGTAACAAAACTACACAAGAAAAGAAACTTCTAGTTGATGAGGGGGCCTCTCAGCAATCAGGGGTGATGCCTGGTTAACGCTTACTCGAACGCAATCATAAACAACAGAACATATGGCTTCTATTAAAAATATGGAATAGGATTATAGCGTGCTTAAGAATGATGAATCACATGCATAAACTGGTTAAACTGTTAGCTAACTGAGCTCTCACGTAGAGGCTAATATATATATTGTTTATAGAGATGAGCAAGTCGACCCTTTAGTGGTCGACTGCTCTCTAAATTTAGTCAACCATTATGACGATTTAACTTATCAAATGCCAATGCACAGCATTCTCCCTTTCCTTCGTGCTTCGGCTCTCTTCATCGCATGATGTAGCGTACAGGCTCCTTCTTTAGCGTGGCTAGAGGAGTGGTATCAGGCAAAGGAAAGCATGCTGGTGAGTCTTCTAGAATGAGAGTCATGCTATCATCCAAATGCGTGGACTAGTGGTGTGGTGTCGAGAAAAGGTAGCGTGATGGCAAGTCTTCTAGAGCGAGAGCTTCTTCATCACCCAGACGTGTGGATAGCAAGTAGTTTGCATACCGTTCCAACATTTTAATGCCTGGAATCTATTATCAACAGCGCGCAGTCTGGTTAGTGATCTGGACGGTAAGCTAGACAGTGATCTGGATATGCTCTACACATATCTAGCTGAATGTGTGTCTGTTTGTTAACTTGTCCAAAAGACTATATACCCTGAAAACAAATATACACATAAATTAATATATCAAATTCGCTTCAAACAATGTCAATTTTAATCAATAAAATCATAAAATGATAATAATAAATGTATTTTACATAAACCTTAAATTCATTCATACCTGGGGCTGAATAGTGATCTGCGTGACATAAAATATGCAAAAACATGACAA
>LPNX010199581.1:369592-415883 GCA_001517045.1 Pseudotsuga menziesii | reverse complement strand
AGGGAGAGAGAGGGGGTGGGTTAAAGGTAGGACGGGAGGAGGGGGGCTTAAAGGTAGGGAGAGGAGGAGGGGGGGTTAGTAAGAATTAGGAGGAAGAGGAGATTTAGGGGGACATACAATAATTTTAGTATTGGGATATAACTTAAAAAACCAAACTCATTGTAGTAGTTAAAAATGCATGTGCGTTGTGATTCATAAAAAACACGCTCCCATTTTCATTAACGTGCACGCATTATTGTTCATAATAATGAGCATGTGATTTGTTTAAATTCAAAAATGTATTCCCTCCAAATGATAAGCCTGAGCCTCCACCCATGCCTGCATGGCATTCTTATGCCTATGTGTCTGCTTTGTACTTTGCTTCGGATTCAACATGCATATGCCTTGGAATATGATAAACCATGGCTAATTCAGCATTATATCCAAATTTTCAATTTGCTCATGTTTAGCCGTCCGTCTAAGTATGCTGCACACCTCCATTTTTTTATGAGATTTTAAAAACAGATATGGTTTTTTTTTGAAAATTCTAAATATGTAAATTTTAACAAGAATACATAATTTTTTCTTTATTTATTTATTTATCTTCTGTCATCACTCCTCAACTCAAAAAACACTCTGTTAATGTTTCATCCATATCTCTTTCATTTCTCAACCATTTAAAAACAAAATGTATGGTGCGCTAAATAACACCGACCTCTACATGCTATAAAAAACACATTTCCAAATAATTTCATTAAGACATTCAAACGCTTCACCCACAATTGACATACCGTTTTCAAGGTTTGATCTCTTACATAATTAAAACAAAATTTAAAAATTTATTTTTATTATTGGAAAAATAGTCGTGCAGTAGTACTATATGTTCTCTATATGTATACTGGTTTTCATAAGTTTATTCCATCATTTAGTCACTTAGAGGTTGCACCCACAAAAACATATACCTTATAATTTGTCCCAAAAATAAAAAGTGCCTGTTAAAAAATATCTAACTTTAGATAGTTAACAACATTTTCAAAAGAAAAAAATTATATATTTGGAAACATCATTCAATTTCCTACATTTCATTTTTTTTACTCATCCCAAGATTCATTGTGTAAGTGTCTCAAAATATCCATGCAAGTTGATGGATGCCTATTTTTTCAGTTTTCTATTGCATCTAACACGTCAAAAGAGACCCTCATTAGCTTGTACACACCCAATGGCTCAAGTTATGTATACACAAGCTACATAGTTGTCCACACACATGTGTCTTCAAAAATGTCTTTTTAAGGGTTACACTTAAGCATCAGGACTATATGAGTAAGGGGGTTATAATGAGTCTTCATAGGGACCAATGAAGGCCATCAAGGCATGATGCATAAGGTGTGGAAAATCAAGCTATAACAGATTCCCCCTAGTGTTTAAGGTCAGAGGGGTACGTGATGGTCGAAATTCATTATCATAATCCTAGAAGTGGAGTAGTCAAGACCCAGTTGAAATAACTAGCCACTCGTCAATATAATACAATAATGACTCTATATACATGACTGTAGATATATATATTAGTCTCAGATACATATAAGTACAATGACCATGAATAGGAATAATGGACATATGTCATAAGTGGGAATCCACATACAATACACTGTGGAGTCTAGTCTCTATACTGGATGAATACATCTGGTACATTTTGAAGTACAACACTCTGGTATGAGAACTGAAATCCAATAGGTACCGTCACGATAAAGATAGTAGCATATGGGGAATGCCACCACAATATGAGGTCTTCTACACAAATCACAAATGGTACATGTCCCATAACATGAATAAAGGTGTTGAGGTTTAATAGGAGGAAACATTGTTTTATTACTGGTCATTAATGTATACTATTAATGGAAGTGAGACAACCCATCAATGATGAAAATGGGTGTCAAGGTACCGAGTGCAATAAACAAGTGTAAATAAGGTTGTTGAGGTCAAACACTTGAAGAATCCATCAAGTAGGGGAAATTGATGTATTCCCATCTTGTTTATGGTGAGAGAACCTGCCACAGATGACTGCAAGTCTCAAGGCACTCAACTGACTCTAGATCCTAATTCCAGAATAAACAACATAAAGTCGATGGAATAGATTCTGCTGGAAGGAGGGAATTAGGGTATCCCCATCAACCAACACGAGGTATGTAGAAATACTAGATGATTTGAATGAACTCATATGAACAATATGTACACGAGCCAATAACCATGTGCATCTCTCGCGCATATTGGAGGCAAGTAGCATCCAAAAGAGACCCTCAAAATAACAACCAATGATGAAAAATACTGAGAGAGGTAAGGAAACCACCAATATGGTCTTATGGAATCCATGACACGGCACAAATCCTAATGTGTGAATAGATTTATTGTCATCGAACACAAGGGAACCAATTAGTTAGCAACCAATGATGAGATGTCATCTATTGAATTCAAGGTCACCTACCAATGATGAAAGTAGTCCGAGGGTGCCAAGTAGGACAACAAATCTATAATGTACTAAGAATGGTCAACATGCAGAGTTAATATATCTAAGGAATGGTTGACTCAATCTAAACTTCCTTTGAATAAGATCATAAGGAAGATGGAGAAACTTAGGTATCATAGACTCAAGTGTGCAAAATGAGACAACTCTATGACACAGGAGGCAGTAACAGAGGCTCCATAGGGACTGGAAGCTTAACTGGTTAGTGGAGAAATCTCTAAATAATGAGTACAAATCCTAACTTCATACTAGAAACCTGACCCATGATGGATGGTCTCATAAATTGTGCTCTATTCAAAGAAAACATGACAACTTCCAACATAAGATAATATAATTTCCCCTCCGTATTTTTATGTTTTTATGTTTTATTTTTTTGGTCTTTTAAATCCTATTATAAATCTTGAAAATGAAAAGAAAATTCTTACGATACAATAAAAAGGAAACAAGTGTCATAGGAAAGTAAATTAGTTCCAAGAAGTGGAACATAACTATGCTCAATGCAAGCAAACACGTGCAGGATAAGGACACTTGCAGGAATGTTCCTCTCAAGTGAGGGTGATCAAGCTACAAAGGATAAATAATAGGCTCCGCTTGGCTAGGGTTGAGAAAAGCTCAGAAAATTTGACATATAAAACCTAAGAGGAGAGCCATTATTAAGCTCAATACGACAAGCGGACACATGCAATGCATTTACAACTTGATATAAAGATAGATTCCCTAAGGGATATAACCAGCATAATAGATAAGAAAGAACATGATGTTTCATTCAAATTCATGGAGGGACTACAAGGGACTCCCAGACTTAAGGAGGAAGTTCAACATGGGCACCAAATTACAAACAGGTTCTAAACAGGGTACCCATGATTGGGAAAGCTCTACTACTTACCTAATGACATTTCAAAAAGTAGCAGGATTGTTTTGTGCCATAAAGAAGTGGGTTCGTATCTATGGTTAATGTGACATGGCCATAGGATAATGCAAGGATGGAAGCAAAATGTGATACTATCCTATATGTCAGTCAAGTTGTATACCTTCCATAGGTGTGAACAAGCTTGAAAATGGTCAAAATCCACTAAGTTGCAGTGAAATTGCATTAAAAAAGGACCTTGCATGACAATATTAGTCCATAACAGTTGTAAATAATAAATAGAGGGTCTAAACTATAGAAAAGTGGATTAAAAAATATTATAAATAATAAAAAAATCAATGTTTACCATACCATTTGGTTTTTTACCTCTAATAGTGCATTTTGAGCTCTTTGCACCCTCAAACTTCAAAGGTGGATTCCAGTAGCTATAGGCCATGAAATCAACAACCATCTGGACCAGGTAATTCCTCTCTCCATGATCTTTCAATTCATGGTTTTCATTTTAAATTTTAATGGTGAATTTTTTAGTTTTTGGCCACATAAACTAGGTTACTCATCCCACATGAGTGACAGATCATTAGGTCGCATAAAGGCTGGGTCCACACGAGAAAATCAAAGTCTACTCATGACAATGCTTATGTTTAGTTTATGACTTGCATGGAACTCTGTAGATTTTTTTTTTTAAATATGGAACCTCACAAAATTATCTTTCCTTTGCAGGATGGTCATTGAGTGGAGGGGAGAGAGAACAAAGATGTTTATAGGGTTGTGTATGGTGATTTGGTTGCCCAAAAATCATTGCAAAGATGTGGTATTTACAATTTTTGGAATCCTAGGAGTATGAGAGCTCAACCAATATTATTACAAATTTGTGTAAAATATTGGGATCTGAACATAGAGGTGTTCATGCTAGATGAGATGTCGCTAAAAATTGAGGTAGAAGACATATCTTTGATTAAAGGACTATCCCATTGAGGCTAGGTAGTCAATATTAGGGCTCATGTGGAAGGTGGGGGCATGAGTATCAATGAGTATATAGCCATATATTGTCTTACCAACACTGAAAATGTGGAAATTCAAGTCCCCATCAATGCATCTAGAGCCTCAGTCTCAAAGTAATTAATCTAATTCTAGCTAGGATATTGAGTTCAACATCACTAACGCAGGAATCACAACCTCTCATGTTCTACTTAGTGGAATGTATGAGGCCCATAATTTATGACTGGATCACTTCTTTGTTGGGAACCATGAAGCATCAATTGACGAAATTCAAACTTGGTTGAACCAAGAAATTCGGGTTTGCAAGTATACTATGCAGTTTCTTCTTTAAGAGGGTATCAAGCCTTAGCCCCAGAGTTTGAGTTCCTCCTCATGGTCTACGTGATCTAGCCTAGACTCATTGCATTGAGGTGATGTAGAGTTTATGAGGGGGAAAATTCTTTTCTCCATTCATCAATTATTTTTCCACTGGTGGCAGTAACAGGTGATCACCATAAATGACTATCCATATGCAGGGATCGACTTTCATGGAGACATAGACATGCCACTACCATTGAGGTCTGCATTCAGGGATATAGGTGAGACCCATTTTTGTGTTTTGTAATATTTGATTTTTTTGTATTTTTGATATAATAAAACCATAAACATGTTTTTGGTGGTATCATGTACTACCATTAGGTTCATTTTGCATAGACATAGGTCCACAACGACCGAAAGGATTTCCACGACATAGGCATAGAGGTTGAGGAGATGAGATGATCGATGTTCATTCCAAGTGGATGCTACAAAATGTATAGGGAAATTTGGCCTGCTTGACCCACATGATTCCTTTGGTACTAGTCGAGGACCTGACCGAGGCGAAGTAGAGACATGTAATGGGGGTACCTCATCTGTGGGTTAGACTATTTAGGTGTTTAGCGAATGTTGTAGTGTGCTATCATGATCATCATCTAGGACCATAGGCATAGATGCCAAGATCCTATTTTTGTATCAGTTGTGTATATTTTAAGGGACAAAATCCGAGTTTTGTACTATGACACCATATTTTTTGGAACTTTTATTTGGAAATAAAAATCTATGGCTATAGTTTTGATATATGTGCATGTGCATGAATAATAATGTGAATGTGTGTGAATTCTTCTTTCTTAGTAATGTGACAAATGCCAATCTAAAATATAATTTTCATATGAATTAGAAATTTGATTATAATGCCTAGGTATATGAATGTATGTAGTGAAATCAAAATGTCATTCCAATAATATTACCCTTAGGAATATTCTAAGCAACGTAGGATATCTAACACAGTACCAATAATTTAATTGTGAAACAATCAACTGTGAGTCCAAGTGAACCTATAAATACCGAATACCATTTGAAATGACACCCCGTAAGAGCTCAATTACACACTATACTCGGCCAAATTGTTCAATGATGGATGAACACTCCTAAAGACACCATTTGACCCTCAGGTGTGTAAATGAACTAAGCAAAAGAAGCTAAGTTCTAGGTATCGTGGATAGCACCATATGCAAATCCTAAGTATGTTGAAGACTCTGTTGACATATGTCAACCAGTAGGAAGCATGTCAACAATCCGGCTACACTATAAGAAAAACCTAAAACCTAAGGGAAATTGTACAATAGTATACAAAGTACCAGCTCAATCTAGAAAGTTAGGCATAGTACTTCGTAAGGTAGAGCCCATTTCTAAGATCCTTCAACACATTCCCTTCATAATCCTCTAACTCATAGGCTCCTTTTTGTAGTTCATGCCTTAGGATGTAAGGACCATGCCACATAGGATTGAACTTACCTACCCCCAATGATTTACTAGCTTGATCATTTAAAAGGACCAAGTCACCCTCATTATATTAGCCATGGGGACACACAAACTTATCATACTCAACCTTGACATGATGCTTACTCACTTCTATTTCCACTGCAACATCTCGACGTTGTTCATCAAGATGTCGGAGGTGGAATAATTGTTCTTCTAAGTCAGAGGTGTCAGGAAAGAGCTCTATAGCTAGTCTTAAGGAATGGATCTCGCATTCAACCAGCGAAAATGACTCCACCCCATCAACCAAATGACATGGTGAAAAAATAGTGGATGTCTTGACCGCAGTCTGGTAATCCCACAAAGTAGAGTACAACAGGGTATGTCAATTAGTCTTTCTTTATGCAACTGATTTTTGTAGAATGACCTTCAGATATTTGGTAACCTCCTCGACCTATCCATTCGCTTGGGGGTAATAAGACGAAGGATGTTCTTACTTAAGCCCCAACTTCAAAGTTAATTTTTCCATCATCTTATTATGAAATTGACTTCCATGAGTAGTGACAATGTCCTTTAGGATCCCAACCTAGGTGATAATCTGATTGAACATGAAGTGAGCATCCATGTCACCATCGTATTTGACTATAGGCGTAGCCTCTTCCCATTTCAGGAAGTAGTTTATGGGCATGATAATATAATGATGAACCCAACTAATGCTGGGTTGCAATCCATAAAATCCACCCCCCAATTGGTGAAGGGACCGAAGATGATAATTGGATGTAATGGGGTGGGATGTGAGCACATGTTCCGAGAAAACACCTAGAAAGGGTGACATCTCTTAACCACATTAACACAATATTTAAATATCAACAAACAATAATAATCGTCTCTTAAGATATTTTGAGTTGTAGAAATCCCAGATAAATGACCACCACACACCCTTGTTAGTGATTGAGGAAAATATGAAGACAATTGAACTTTAAAAACTCATCAATAATCGAAAGACATAAATCAAGCCATAGAACATATGATATACCTTGGGAAAACCATCCATTGATTTGGAGGATAAAAATCCCAACAAGCAATCTTAGAGTATGATTGATAAGTGGCAGAGAATGATTACAATACAAGAGGAGATTTCTTTCACCCAGAGCACCAAAGAGAGGAGATCAAATGGAACATTGTATCTAACTTTCCAAGTGCATAGAACTTTAATAAAAATTCAAATTAGGTTTTACAACAAAAATAGAATGGTTGAATGCATCAGTAACTTGTTAACACTTAGAAAATTGATGCATCTTCATTGATGCTCCCCCCATTGATCTGGTTCCAAGCCGACACTCCATAATTATCTCCCACAAGAATATATTTTCCCTTACTGACTTGGTGCTAGGTTGGAACTCCATAATTATCTCCCATGAGAAGATATGTTCCTGTATTTGATTAACTAACTCTAACTGAGTTGTTAACTGAGTGTACTAACTTGAACTGAATGGAACTGCATGCGACTGAATGGAACTGAGTGTAACTACATACAACTGAGTGTAACTGAAAAGAACTGAATGGAACTGCATGCAACTAAATGTAACTGAACATAACTAAATGTAACTGAACCAAACTAAATGTAACTGGACAAAACTAAATGTAACTGAACATAACTAAATGTAACTGAATTGAATTGAATGTAACTGAACATAACTGAATGTAAATGGGCATAACTAAATGTAACTGAACAGAACTAAATGTAGTTGAACATAACTGAATGTAACTTATTAGAACTAGTGCTTCTCCATCGGCGTCATGTTCAACAACCACTTGCATAAATTAAAGAGTTGATTCCTTAATTAATTGAACTTGTTTACCATAACTGATACTGAACCGATGTCTTATCAATTCGAGTTTACTTGGTTGCAGCATGGGAAATTTGAATTCTCTCTCCAATTCTATGCTCATATTAATTATCTTTGCATGCTCCATATGTGTTTCATTAATTCTATATCATATTTTACTCATAAGGTTGTTTCTGAACCTATGATCATATGTATTGCCCCAGGTCATATAGTCACATGCTAAAGTTTATCACTCTAAGGGTAGCTAATCCCCAAAAGATACTTGTAGCACCTATTGACCATGACTAACCATACATCACATAGTATATCTACTTTACATAGTAAAGTACACCACCTCACAACATGAAGATATTTGTATAACTTGATATTACTGACATGTCTATTATCTTGATATTACTCACAAGCTTTACAACATCACCACCTCAATCATATGAGGATATTTGTAGGACTTGATATTACTCACAAGTCTATTATATTGATATTAATAACAATACTGGAGAATGACTCTTGATTTTGTAATGTCAACACTCCCTCTCAGCAAGGGAGACATTCTCTGCCATACGAAGAAATTTCCTGCCATACCAAGCTTATCTCGTAAGTGTCAAAACTTCATCACAGATAAAGGCTTGTCACAAATTTGCAATATTCTCATCAGTACCTGTATAATAGAATTCATGACCATGACTTAAATGAAGTAAAACTTCATCTCGAATGTGTTTTTATCATAAAACACATATAGAGTTTTCAAGAAAGTTTGACTAATAACACCTAATGGATGTAGGCTCAAGTATTTCACCCTAGTAGGTAGATTCCCAAGATACACTACACCTTAGTATGTAGTACTATTCGCGAAACACATTTTTCTTCTGTAGTACTCTTAGACATACATATTGTTTCTATAGTACTAGGTGCAATACACTTATCTTTTGTAGTACTAGTCACAACACACTTCTTATCTCAAACTAAAACAATAATTGGATAGCACAATCAAATAATAGGAATGCCATGTAATAAGGATCCTATTCTAATGTATCTCCAAGGTACTCAAGCATATGCTTAATAGTAAGCATAAAATACAATAGGTATTCTCAAAAATGAACCAACTACTTACATAAAGTAGCATCATCTGGATCCAATCCAGAATAAGCTTTCTCTAAACTAGAAACCATGGATTTTAAATCCATCACATACAACATTATACAACGAATGTGTAATATCATGCAGAAATAAATTCTTATCTTTTCTTTCACTCTTCAACATTTGTTGACTTTTGGAATCTCCTGCTATCTGATGAAGTTCTCTCTGAGCTTTCCATTCTTTGTGATGTTCTTCAAGGCATAGTCACTTTCTCAGTGATTCTTCACTTTATATTGCAGCACCCAAACTACCTCTATGAGAGGTTTAACTATTCTCTAACAGTCCACACTATAAATCCTCTTGAGTATCAATAGTCTCTAATACTTTGACCATGTCTCTGATCATGTGGATTCTCTCCACAATACATCACAACCCCTGGATTCCTAAGTCATGTGCCATGATAAACTGGTGGGTACTTTACTTGTTGTCATCTATCAAGACACATCAATACTCCCTCTTCAACTAGAGGGATTTTTTTGTACTATACCCAGCTTGTCCTAGACATAGGCTAATTAGTAATAATGTTGGCAATGTTGCTCATATGTGGATATGTACAATGTCTTGGATATAACGAATTAGAAACCTCATAAATCCTTACTGCTTTACAACATTCTCTATCTAGAGCAACATATGTGATATTTCCTCGATCACTATACTAGTCATATTTCATATATCTTTTGAAACTCTATTTCACTAATCAAGACATATCTAAGTCCACATACACTTGTACCAAGTAGGTACCACAACACATGATTTGTACATGTCTATGTACAAACTACAAAGCACATAACAGATCCTGGAACCTGTGACTAACCAAATACATCTCAACTGAATTGAGATCCTCCAAATATGAAATAAGAATTATAAATTTCATATTTACCTTCATATGCATGGACATGGATTTGTAGTCCATCATCCTAAAATTCTTCAAGTTCTTGTTGAGAATACAGTTTCCATTGATGTCAAAGTTGTTCATGAATGACAAAGGAATAACTAGTAAGATATGGTAGCAGGATGAGTCCAGCAATGACAAAGAAATAAATAGTAAGATATGGTAGCAGGATGAGTCCAGCAATGACAAAGGAAAAGGTTGAGTGTATGAGTGCATGAGTGAAGAGAGAGTGTGGAGTGGAGAGTGTAGAGACTGTGTGTGAGAAAATTGTACTTCTTGAGATAGAAATTGTCTATGCATAGAGTGTTGTGGAAAGGAATTGACCATTCCACTGATCAATTCAATAAAAGAGTTAAAAAAATGCATCCTGGAGAGATCAATGGAGATCGTGGGGTAGATATTAGGCATGGCCGAAGATCGACAACTAAGGAGCATTTCAGAAGAAAAATAGCGAGGAGGATAAAGAAGGGCCAACCTGTGAAATAAGAAACTAATCGCCAAGAATAATATCAAGATCAACGGACGAGTTTGATAGTGGAATCAGATCAACAGTTTTCAATGTTTCACTGGGAGAACTAGCGCGAACAAATAAAATTTTGTTGTGCGCAAAATTTCTCTAAAATCCACTGTTGATTGGTGGGGACCCTGATCCGATGACGGTAAAATTATTTCTCTAAGAGAAGTAATAAGAGGTTAACAGGGGCCAATATGAGCAAAAATTCATTAAGAAATGATTGACAACGTAGGATCAGTTGATAGAAATGGGGAAGCCAATTTTGAGAAGATCGACGGTAGAGGATGATTTCCACACAAAGAAAAGGGAAGATCCAAAAATCCGCATTTGATCATAGATCAACGGCTAGGCATGAACCCGCAAAGAAATCAATAGTTCAGATGAAAAGTGGAAGGTGGCAAGTGGAAGGTGAAGAATCGCGAAAAAAGACCTTAGGAAATATCATAGTTCCGCTACCCAAAATCTCAACGATTAATGGTCCAGAAAAAAACAGCATAAGATTGACGGTGCGAAAGAAATAAGGTGGAAAGCGGAAGGCAGAGAGTTGCGAAAGAAACGTTTTGGTCTATGAGAACTCACATTCTACATCTCGCGATCTGGAAGATAGACGGTCAGAAAGAATTCCATAAAATATCAACGGTGCGGAAATATTAGTGCAAAAAGCGGAAGGCAGAAAATTGAGAAAGCAATGTTTTGAGTTTTTGAGAACCTGCATCCCGCATACCGCGATACTAAATATTGACGGTCATGAAAATTTTGGAGGAGATCAATGGTGCGGAAATATTGGTGCAAAAATAGGAAATTGGGAAATGATATTTGGAAAAAGTCACATCTAATACCTGATTTCTACCTCATATCGACGATCACAAAAATATTGAAGGAGATCAACGATGCAAAAAGGTTGAGGCGAAAAGCTAAGTGCAGAAAGACATTTTGAGAAATGTCATAGTTGGGCAATCCGCATATCACATCCTATATTATATCTATGGTTAGGAAAAACCCCAATATAAAATCAACGGCTCAGGATGTTTACGAAGATGGAGAATGCAAAAGGTCATGAATGGAAGATTAAACAACAAATCGATTAATAGAGAATTAGCTTAGTTGTTTTTAAGAGGCACGGTCAAAGAATGAAATAACGCAATGGTGAAGAGATGTGTCTGTAGGAAGCGTGAAGGTATTTATTGGAAGGATAATTGAAGGAAAGAACTTGTCTCTGTGATTTTGAATGACAAAGTCCAAGAAGTGAATAACAGACTGATAAAATAAGTTGAGGGTGGCAGGGTGGTGCTAGGGCAGAATATAAGTCTGCAAAGGGTGTTGTAGCATCCTTGTCTTTTGTAGCAGATAGAAACCTAGGCTGTTGGTGCATCCATGTCTTTTTTAGTAGGATGAAACCTAGGGTGTTGTTGCATCCTTTCTATATTGTAATGTCCTCGACCCTCCGACCGGTGAAGAGGACGCTACCATGGCATTAACCATCTGGGAAAACCAGCCCCATGAACATGTGCATTCATAAAATGCTGAAACAGAATGCATTGAAGTAGAGCATGCACAGATACATAATTATTTATCATTCACAGTGAAAGCAAATATACGTTCATACAAGCATTCAACATGTTCATCATAATTATTAACTGTAAATATGATTGCAAAAGAAAAATAGACAAGATTACTTATCTTATAAAGAACTCGTCCTGCAACCAGCTACGTCGCTACAACATTCCACCCAACCATAGGCCAGCGTGCTCCTTAATCTCTCAGCAACGCTGCCACCCCCGAGTTGGGCATGATTCCCCAAGGAATAAGGAACAAGAAGGCTTACACATAGCCAAGGATACACTAAACACAGCTAAGCCAACGTAGTTGGGTTTATCAGGCCATCAACAAGACAGCCAAGCCAACATGGTCAGGTTTATCAGGCCATCAAGGAGCTGGGAAAGGCTAAATGCTAAGCTAGTGAGCCCATTACAGAGCTAGGAACACCTACACCAGAACTATCCTGACTTCTAAGACACCCACACACACCCAACACAAGGAATCAGTCCCTTCTCTGCTACATAGTCCTTCAGGCCCTGACTTCCCTTCCAGTGCTATTCAGGGGTTGTGTAGAAGAAAGCCAGCCCTCTAGCTCTATCTGTGTGGTTTCCAAACACACCAGCTTTATCAAGCAAACCAAGCCCCCATCCATGCTCCCAACACAATCGAAAGACCAACCACTGCATACATGTAGTCACACAAGTAATTCATAGCTTGGGCAAGGAAAACAACTCCTGGGTCGTTCTTGGCCCTATTGTGGCCAAAACAACTCCCAACAACCTACATCAGTCCAACACGAAGAAACAACACAGCCAACAAAATATGGGGAAACAACAGCAACGAACAACATGGGGAAGACCCCCAGCCCCCACCTCCACAATGGGATGAAGCAACTAGAAAATAATTACACAGTCTACACTGGGGAAAGAAATCGGACTCCCATCCTGTGCATGAGGAAAATCATACACGCAGAACATAATCCATATAGGAACCACAGATAACCCTCTGTATAAAACCTGAATGACAATTGAAACGACTCCCTCTCCTGGCTGCGGGAGACCAAACATAAAAAGAAATCCTCTGCATGAGAAATAGGATGCTTTTCCCTGCGTGAGAACGAACAATTCTTGCCTATGCGTGAGGATGAACAGACAATGGAGAGAATGGCGATTCCAAAGTGCGTGAGTGGTTTAGCATCGTCGTGGAGAGAGTGGGGAGTTCCCTGGAGTGATGGCGATGGTGGTTTTCCTTACCAATGTGAGGGTCAACCTATTGGTGGAGTGTGCATGTGGGCAAGGACTGACAGTCCTACCACACTCCACTCGCCAGTCATAATTTCCCCAACTAACAGCATAACTTTTTTAATGGTAGTAGTTGGATAATACAAGGGAAGGTGAGCAAGTCAAAAGGGTTTAATAGCTTATACATGGCTTTTCCCCATTGGTTCAAGGTTTGAAATCCCCTCCCCCCTTATCCTTGTGAGAATCATGCCCCTTCTCAATTTAGTTGCCACAAACATAGCTGATTGGGTTCATTTAATTAAAGATGCATATTTACATGACGACAAAACTTAATATATGTCGTGTACCATGATAGACCATCAGCAATGATTCCGTTCGCCAAAACATAACACACTAAATCGATGGTGGTGATTTTGCCTTTAGCTCCACACCATGATTCATTAGAATATATACATCATGTACATTTAATGCAACGGGGTCAAAACTGGGGTGTTACATTCCCCTCCCCCTTCAATAGCACTGTCCTCAGTACTTTACAAAATTTGAACAAAACGCTACACTAGTATTGCCTCAGTGTTCCACAAAATTGAAAAAAAATGGATGTGCCAATCGCATGGCATCCTCCAACTCCCATGTAGCCTCTTCAGGTCTGTAGTGCTCTCATTGCACCTTTACCTGCCCTATGGCTCGGTTCCAGAGCATTGTGACCTTCCTGTCGAGGATGTGCATTGCCTCGGTTCGAAACTCTCCTTCGGGTACCACCTTAATCACATCCCAATTTATCACATTGTTAGGATCATGTACATATATCTTAAGTAAAGAAACATGAAAAACATTATGAGCTCTAGTGCTAGCAGGCAATGCAAGTCTATATGCAAATGGTTTTATCCTTTCAAGCACTTCAAACGGCCCACAATATCTTGGTGACAACTTGGCACAACTTCCAAGCTTCAAGGAACTCTTCCTTTCCCTCACTCTGAGGTAAACATGATATCGAACTCTGAATTCCCTGTTCACCCTATGCTTATTTGCATAGATTTTCTGTCTATCCTGTCCTGCTTTTAGATTCTACCTGATCTTTACAACCTCTTGCTCCATTTCCTTGAGCTATTCTGGTCCAAGCACAATCCTGTTCACTGGATTATCCCAAGTCATAGGTGTCCTACACCTTCTCCCATACAAAGCTTCATATGGACTCATCCCCAAGGATGTCTGCTGTCCATTGTTATAAGCAAACTCTACCAAGTGCAAGTAATATTTCCACTTGGTCGGTTTGTCCATCACGTACATGCAAAGCATGTCATCAAGCACATGATTAACTCTCTCTGTCTGCCCATCTGTCTAAGGATGGTATGCAGTACTAAAGTTTAGCTTTGCACCCAAATATGCAAACAACCCCTTCCAAAAATTGGAAGTGAACTTGACATTTCTATCAGAGACTATTGCCTTCAGCAATCCATGCAATCTGAAAATCTCCTTCATGAAGATCCTTGCAATATCATCAGTCTTATGCATAGACTTAACCAGTATAAAATGTGTTGCCTTAGTCAAATTGTTTACCACAACCATGATGGAATCATGTTGTCTCCAAGTCATCGGCAATCCTGTAATGAAATCCATGGAAATAACTTCCCATTTCCATTCCAGAACTGGCAAGGGCTGCAACAAACCTACTGGATGTTGATGCTCAACCTTTACCTATTGACATTTCATACACCTTGAAATGTACTCTGCCACATCCCTTTTCATTCCTGGACAAAAATACTGCCTTCTAGCTGTAGCAATTGTCCTTTGGTATCCTAGGTGACTAGAATACAAAGCTTGATGGATTTCATCCATAACAACTCTCCTCAAATATGTTACATCTTGAATATAAATTCTACCTTTATAAGTGAGAATTCCATCTTCTTCCAATTTATATCCCTCATACCTCTTCTCAAGACTTTACTGTTGCAATTTGTCTTTTACCTGCTCATACAATTCATCTCCAACAACATGATTAACAATCTGCTACCTCAAATCTGATTGGCAAATACTAAGAGATGCCACATGCATTTCCTGCACCTTCCTACTGAGTGCATCGGCTACCTTATTTTCCTTTCCCTTTATGTGCTTGATTTCAAAATCAAACTCACATAAAAACTCCAACCATCTTGATTTCCTAGCATTCAAAGTTGGCTGATCAAACAGATACTTCAGACCACAATGGTATGTTCTGAGCTCAAATATTCTACCCATCAAGTAATGCCTACACATCTTGAGAGCATGTACTATGGTTGCAAGCTCTAGATCATGAGTGGCATAGTTCTTCTCATGCTCCTTCAGCTTTCTTGACTCATAACATATCACGTGGTTGTCCTGCATAAGGACTCCTCCAAGCCCTTGTCCGCATGCATCAGTACACACCACAAAATATTTCTCCAGATCTACAACTTTCAATATGGGTGCATTGGTGATAAGATTCTTCAACTGCTAGAAGATTTACTCACACCTCGATGTCCATTCAAACTTCATCCCCTTCTTTTGCAAAGAAGTGGTGTCATATGAAACTTTGGAGAATCCCTCAATGAACCTCCGGTAGCATCTTGCAAGTCCCATAAAAGATCTTACATCTGTCACATTTCTTGGAGTAGGCCAATTCATAATGGATTCAATATTTTCAGGGTCCACAGCTATACCCTCCTCTGAGATAATGTGACCCAAATACTGAATTCTATCTCTATAGAAGTCACACTTGCTCATTTTTGCATACAACTGATGCTCCTTGAGCAATTTCAATGTCAGTCTCAAATTCTATTCATGTTCTTCCTCATTCTTAGAATAAACAAGAATGTCATCAAGGAAAACAAGAACAAACTTGTCCAAATACCTGCTGAAGACACTATTCATAAGGCACATAAATGTAGTTGGTGCATTTGTGAGACCAAATGGTACCACTACAAACTCATAATGTCCATACCTTGTCCTGAAGGCCATCTTATGAATGTGTTCATCCTTGATCCTCACTTGATGGTATCCATACCTCAAGTTGATTTTGGAAAATACCCTTGCTCCTCTCATTTTATCAAAGATCTCATCAATCCTAGGCAAAGGATATTTATTCTTCATAGTAACCTTGTTCAATTGTCTGTAATCAATACACAACCTGAGTGTACCATCTTTCTTCTTTACAAACAAAACTGGTGCTCCCCAAGGAGACACACTCAGTCGGATATACTTCTTTTCCAACAACTCTTGCAATTGCATCTTCAACTCTAGCATCTCCGGTGTACTCATCCTATAGAGTGTCTTGGATACTAGTGCTGCTCCTGGCACAAGTTCAATTGTGAAATCAATGTCCCTCTTTGGAGGAAGCCCTGGAATCTCATCAGGAAACACATCCCTAAATTCTTGTAACACCTGATAATCCTCCAACCTCGGAGTTTCATCCCCTGATGCCTCCAAAATATGGGTTGCATACAACTAGCAACCTTTCCTACAGAACTTCTTTAACTGCATTGCTGAAACCTGCTGTACTGAAATCACCTTTGGAATACCTTTCACAATTACTAGGTTCCCTTCTTCATTCATGCATTCGAAAGTCTTATTGTAACAGTCAAGCTTTACCCAGTGAGCTTCTAACCAATCCATTCCAATGAGAACATCATAGGAACCAAGTGGTAGAACATTCAGATCTACGCAAGTGACCAATCCATTCATGACCAATGGATATTTCTCTACCACTTCACTAACTTTTCTCTTAGTTCCAGTGGCTAGCTGAACTAACCAAGACTTCCTATGCTTGACTTTCTTAAAAGCACAAATCTCCACTACTCTAGGAGTAATGTAACTGTGAGTAGAACCAGGGTCAATCAAAATAGAAACAGATTGCTCAACAATCTTACCTGCTACTTCAACCATAGTTGATTGGTGATCTACCTGGCGGTCCTCTAGTGCTGCATAAATCCTTGGGACTGCCCTTGCTACTTGACCCACTATTTCTGCTTCTTGAATGTTATAAGCCAGTCTTGCACTCTCATTCTCAAGTGGACAATTTCTTTGCATGTGGGGTCCTCCACATTTCCAACATTGAAGTGGCCCTCTATTCTGTTGTGGATCTTTAGGCTTTTCTCCTGTCACTCCAACTGGTTTACTCACAGCTTGGGATGGCTGCTTCTGTCAATTCTTGAAGTTAGAAGGTTTGAAACCTTTCTTTCTTTGGTCAAACTTCTCATTCTTCTTGTCCTTCCATGCCTTATGGTAATCTGGCTTACCTTTGCTTTGCTCATAGCAATACTTAGCCTTCCTTATTGCTTCTTCAAGAGTTCTAGGTTCATAAAACTCAATTCTATATTTGTAAGACTGAGGTAATCCACTCAGAAAATGCTAGACCTTCACTTTTTCATCTCTGATGTACCGGATATACCTCAACAACTCCAAAAACTTATTTGCATATTCTTCCATGGTCTGCTGTCCCAATCTCAACTCATGGAACTCCTTAAACTTGTCATCATAATACCTGTCAAAGAGGTATTTCTGCTTAAAATATTTCTTGAACTGTTTCCACTTAAGTCTCCTTTCACTGATCCTCTTTACTTGCTTGAAGTGTTCCCACCAAGTGGATGCCCTTCCATTCAGATTGAATATGGAAACTCTTGCCTTCATGTTTCTTGAATAATCATGCACTTGAAAGTACTTCCTTATCCCAAGAAGCCAAGCTTCAGCCTCTTGTCTAGTCTTTACCTCGCCATCAAATGTAGGAGGTTTAGCTTTCTTAAATTCATCCCAAGAGCGATCCCTATGGTGTCTCTTTTTTTTCTTTTATGAGAAGAAGAACTTGAATCCCCACTAGATTCTTCAAAGTCAGATGACCCACTAGAAGTCCTCCTCCTTCTCCTAGTACTGCTCTTGCTGCCCTCTAGTCTTACTGTACCTCGTCCAGAGTCTATCTTTCTCTGCAAGTCTGTTAAACTCTGCAACATTGCAGCATTCAACTGATGTTGCTCTTCCTGGGATTTAATTAAGCTTTTCATGGTGGCTACAACATCTAACGGTGTTTCTTGGAATCTCCTTCCATTGGACTCAATGTCATCATTCCCATTACGGAAATTTTCTCCCATGGCATCTTCTGCTCACTCGTAAGAATCCCAAGCATCATACCCATCATGGGTTTTCATAACTGAACCACCTCTAGCTTTACCACACTGTTCTTTCTAGAGTGTTGCTCTTGGAATTTATCTAAAGTTCTGCAAATGTGTTCGTAGCAAACTATTAGATGCACAATATTAATATAAATCAAAATTACTTACCTTTTCTTCTGGAAATTCATAAAACAACAATTATGCAAAAACACTGAATTTTTTTTTTCTATTTCATATTCAGCTCTGTGACCACGGACAGTTTGCTGAAATATGCTGAAAACCGACTGAAGACAGTCGAAAAGTGCTTGAAAAACTACTGAGAAATTCTTCTAAAAAACCCAAATTTCCTTAGGCCCAATCGGACCTCTTCCCAGTTATTCTGCCGACACTGTGGTAGTCAAAACAACCACACCTCTGATCTGCATTGGCGATCAATTTGACTGTGCATCAGGTGCATAGTCCTTTGTGCAGCCGCAATGGCAGAAAGCGTTCTTACTTCGGTTTCCACAGGAAAACGTCTAGACTTCCGATCAGCAATGTCAACTACTGCTCATCGGGCGTTTTGACAGTCGAAACTTCTAAGTTCTTCTACTGCATTGGCCTGTAATGGTCTATTATCCTGCGTCTAATTGACAATAGCATAACCTGTTAGTCACCAAGCTTTCTGCAACGGTGGCCAACAATCTCCTTAAGTCTTCCGTAGCCATAAGTCTATCGGCGATCAGAAGCACTAGTTGCTGCGGCGTCGGAGGGCTAGTTGACTAAGCAGCTGCAACGACGGATTCTCAAACCTTTAACGTACCCGATTGGAGATCTGATCCTCAATAACTTTCCAATGACCTTATACTTAAACAAAAAATTTAAATTTTCTCCTCATCGGCTATTGGAAGTACTAATCACTGCGGCATCGGCAGTTGGAGCCTCTATCTGTCGAAAGGATAGTTCACTGGCTAGCCACAACGATGGATGTTCAATCCACTAAATTCATCCATCGTATCTCATCGGAAACTGAATTAACTAGGTGTCGGCAATGTGTTCCACTATCCATTGCCGATGACCGACAACTCTAGGACTTAGAGAAATTTTTTGAAATTTTTCTCTTTAGTCTTCCTTTTCGCTACTTGATTGGCTCAATTCTCTTCTTTTCGTCAGAGAAATAGTTCCATCAGCAGCCGCAATGGTGGCCCACCATCTTTGATCTTCTTCCGATCAGTGGCCCAATCTACTATGGCATAACCTGATCGGTATCGGCAGTCTCTTCTCGTTGGAAGGCTGGTGCTCTAAGCTTCCGAAACGGCAGGTGCACAAACCACTTTCTACTTCCAATGGACGATGTTTTCGTTACCTAGAAAAATTTTGAACTTTCTTTACTACATCAGTGATCGGAGTCCCTACCCGTCGGGAGCATAGTAGTCTAGCCATCTGCAACGGCGGCACTCAATCGGCTAAGTATCGGTAATCCATCTATCTTGGTGTTCCGATGTGCTGACGACCAAAACACTTAGAAAATTTTCTAAATTTCCCTCTCCTCTGTCTTCCACCCCATCGGTCGTCGGGTGGCCTTCCCACTAAGTGCTCCACTGCATCAGAAGAACTTGTCACTAAGTGTTTCGATGGGCCGATGGTTCCAGCACTTAGAAAAATTTTTAAGATTGAGGTTTTTCTGTCCAAAATTTTTTGATCTCTGCTGGGCAGAAGGCAATCCTACTTCTGTCACTGCATCTTCGTGGTCCATTTAGGCCCATGCTGCAACATGACCTCTGATACCATACTATAGCATCCCCGACCCTCCAACCGATGAAGAGGACGCTACCATGGCATTAACCATCCGGGCAAACCAACCCCATGAACATGTGCATTCATAAAATGCTGAAACAGAATGCATTGAAGTAGAACATGCACAGATACATAATTATTTATCATACACAGTGGAAGAAAATATACGTTTATACAAGCATTCAACATGTTCATCATAATTATTAACAGTAAATATGATTGCAAAAGTAAAATAGACAAGATTACTTATCTTATAAAGAACTCGTCCCGCAACCAGCTACGTCACTGCAACGTTCGACCCAACCATAGGCCAACGTGCTCCTTAATCTCTCAGCAACGCTGGCACCCCCGAGCTAGGCATGATTCCCCAAAGAATAAGGAACAAGCAGGCTTACACATAGCCAAGGATACACAAAACACAGCCAAGCCAATGCAATTGGGTTTATCAGGCCATCAACAAGACATCCAAGCCAACATGGGCAGGTTTATCAGGCCATCAAGGAGCTGGGAAAGGATAAATGCTAAGCTGGTGAGCCCATTAGAGAGCTAGGAACACCTACACTAGAACTAGCCTAACTTCTAAGACACCCACACACACCCAACACAAGGAATCAGTCCCTTCTCTGCTACACAGTCCCTCATGCCCTGACTTCCCTTCCAGTGCTATTCAGGGGTTGTGGAGAAGAAATCCAACCCTCTAGCTCTATCTGTGTGGTTTCCAAACACACCCGGTTTATCAAGCAAACCAAGCCCCCATCCCTGCTGCCAACATAGTCTGAAGACCAACCACTGCATACACGCAGTCACACAAGCAATTCACAACTTGGGCAAGGAAAACAACTCCTGGGTTGTTCTTGGCCCTATCGTGGCCAAAACAACTCCCAACAACCTACAGCAGTCCAACACGTAGAAACAACACAACCAAAAAAATATGGGGAAACAACAGCAACGAAAAACATGGGGAAGACCCCCAGCCCCCAGCTCCACAATGGGATGAATCAACTGGAAAATAATTACACAGTCTGGACTGGGGAAAGAAATCGAAATCCCATCCTGTGCATGAGGAAAATCATACACATAGAACACAATCCGTATAGGAACCACAGATAACCCTCTATAGAAAACATGAATGACAGTCGAAACGACTCCCTCTCCTGACTACGGGAGACCAAACAGAAAAAGAAATCCTCTGCATGAGAAACATGACATTTTTCCCTGCATGAGAACGAACAATTCCTGCCTATGCGTGAGGATGAACATACAATGGAGAGAATGGTGAGTCCGAAGTGCGTGAGTGGTTCAGCACCGTCATGGAGAGAGTGGGGAGTTCCCTGGAGTGATGGAGGTGGTGGTTTTCCTTGCCAACGTGAGGGTCAACCTGTTGGTGGAGTGTGCATGTGGGCAAGGACTGACAGTCCTGCCACACTCCACTCCCTAGTCATAATTTCCCCAACTAATAGCAGAACTTTTTTAATGGTAGTAGATGGATAATACAAGGGAAGGTGAGCAAGTCAAAAGGGTTTAACAACTAACACATGGCTTTTCCCCATTGGTTCAAGGTTTGACATCCCCCCCACCTTATCCTTGTGAGAATCATGCCCCTTCTCAATTTAGTTTCCGTGAACATAGCTGGTTGGGTTCATTTAATTAAAAATGCATATTTACATGATGATAAAACTTAATATATTCCATGTACCATGATAGAACATCGGCAACGATTTTGTTTTCCAAAACATAACACACTAAATTGATGGTGGGGCTTTTGCCTTTAGCTCCACACCACGATTCATTACAATATATACATCATGTACATTTAATGCAACGGGGTCAAAACCGGGGTGTTACATGTATCAGCAAATAAATCAATTTTGTAGATTCATATTATTAATGAGTTTGAATTGGTGGTTTTCTTTCTGAGGTTTCCATGATAAAAAAAAATTCTTAACCTGTTTTATTCATTTTGTGTTTATTTTAAAAGAAAAAATACAATACTGATTCACCCCCCCTCTTATTATTGTGGGATAATCCAACAATTGGTATTACAGTCGGTTCCTTCATAAACAATTTAACCACTGGAAGGTAGATCCTATTTAAAACCACTATGGATCAACAAGAAGGTTTATCCACCAACAAACCTCCATTGTTCACAGGAGAAAATTATGCTTACTGGAGTCTGAGAATGAAGTGCCATCTGATGTCCCTTAGATGGAAGGTTTGGGATGCAATTGTAAAGGAATATAAAATAGATGACCTAGCAGCTACAGACAATATAGAACTAGGCCAATATGAAGGTAATTCCAAATCCCTAAATCCAATCCTAAGTGGGTTGAAAAATTCTATATTTACAAAAGTTATGCAATGCAAGACTTCCAAACAAGCCTGGGATAAGTTAAAAATTATCTATGAAGGAGAATCTAAAGTCAAAGAGTCCAAGCTTTGTACATATAAAGGGCAGCTTGAGAGCCTGAAAATGAAGGAAGAGGAAAATAATGGGGAATACCTTTTAAGAAAAGATGAGGTTGTCAATGTTATTGCAGGTCTTGGAGGAAAATTAAAAGAGTGAGAAGTTGTGAGCAAGGTACTAAGAACGTTGCCAATGAAATATGACTCAAAAGTACCCCCCCTAGAGGAATGAGATGATCTTGAAAAATTGACAGTAGATGAACTACATGGAATCCTCACTGCATATGAAATGATAATTGAACTAAATGAATCCTCAAGAAAAAAAGCAGCATTTAAAGTCTCATCCAAAAATCAATCAGAGAACCTAGATGATGAGGAAGATCTTTTTATTAAAAAACTTGAGAAGGGTACTGGAAAATATAGAGGAAAGTTACCCTTAAAATGTTTTAATTGTGGAAGAATTGGACATTTTTCTTCAAAATATAATTACCTTAAACAAGATGATAGTGAAGAGAGAGAAGTCTCAAAATTCAAAAAGGGTAAAGCATGAAACAAGAAGTCCTATGAGAAAAAGAAAATTGTCTACGTCATGGAAGATAGGGAAGATGCAGATACAAGTGAATATGAGGAAACTAAGATTCTATTCATGATCTAGATACTCAAGATTCAAATGGTGACTCAGATTAAGAAGGATAAGTAGACTTAAGAGTTGAACTTGTTAGCGCTCTTGAAGAACTTGAGAAATGTAGGAAAAAGAACAAACTATCAAGTCATATCATTAGTGAGTTGGAAGCTCAAATTTTAGATGCCAAAAGGATTGAGGAGGATCGAAACCTGCAACTCAAAAAAAAGAATACAAGAATCTGAGAAACTTGAAGAAGAGATCATACAATTCAAGAAAACGCTTGATGAAGGATCTATTAAATCAAAGTTTGAAAATAGCTCAAGGATTCTAGATGACATCCTGAATAGCCAAAGAGCATCTAGTGATAGATCTGGCTTGGGTTTTAACAAGCAAAAGAAACCAGAATGCTTCTCTTTCACTAATCAAGGAGGAAACAAGAAAAGTTATGTTGAAGCACTAAAGAGTCCAGTGAAAAAGGAAGAGAGCAAGATAACTGCCCCAAACTCTCAAGGTAAAAACATAAATAATATGGTGCCTAAGAGACCAAATAGATATATGCAGATATTTTTAGGTCACCGTTACTCCTATAATAACTTTGGTCACAAAGCCTTAAATTCCAGAGCTAATAGGAAGGTTCCTAAATACAAGAAGAAGTTATCAAGTAATAAACCAAAATGAAATCATAACCTTTTTACACTTCTTCAAAAATATGATAGAGTGATACAAATGTAATAATCATGGACAATTGGCAAGAGATTGTAAATTGATGACTCCTACAAAAAAGATTGTTGCAATTAAGTCTCAAGACTCAAAACAAAAGAAGATTGGAGGGAAAAGGAAGAAAAGGAAAGCTCCATGATTTCTCTATGTGCAACATAAAATCAAAACCTATGGCACTTGGATAGTGGGTGTTCAAAACATATGACCGGTGACCCAAACAAATTCATAACACTAAAAGATAATAAGGGTAAAGTCACTTTTGGAGACAATTTGTCTTCCAAGATAATTGGCAAATGAACAATTGTTGTTAATAACGAGATCAAAGAAGAAAATGTTTTACTAGTATAAAACCTCAAGCCTAATCTCCTCAATGTAAGTCAAACATGTGATCAAGAGCACATCTTTATTTTTGGCTCAGAGAAATGTGAGATCAGGAAAAAGGAATCAGGAAGTGTTGTTGGCATTGCTATAAGAAATTCAAACAATGTATACATCCTAGAAAATGAAAATCAATGTTACTTAATTATGGTTGATGAAATTTTGTTATGGCACAGAAGGATGGGACATTTAAACTTTGACAACCTTGTCAATATAGGTAAGAAGGTAGCTGTAAGAGATTTTCCTAAATTTATAAACCTCTAAACACAGTTTGTTAACATTGTCAATGTGGGAAACAAACTAGATCTAGTTTTAAAACAAAGAAACATATGACCTCACATACTCCTGAAATAGTGCATACGGATCTCTGTGGACCAACAAGAACAAAAAGCCTACAAGGAGAATCTTATTTCATGTTTCTCATTGATGATTACATAAGGATGACTTGGGTGACATTTCTCAAGGACAAATCAGAAGCTTTTGAAAAGTTCAAAATCTTCAATGCAATGGTTGAAAATGAGACACATATGAAAATCAAATGTCTTAGATCAGACAATGGGGTAGAGTTTAATTCAAATGATTTCAATGAGTTTTGTCAGACACGTGGAATTAAGAGACAATTCTCAGATGCTAAGACTCCTCAGCAGAACGGTGTTGTTGAAAGAAAAAATAGAACAATCCAAGAAGCCGCCAGACCAATGCTTAATGAAGCAAAGTTGTCTGATGCATATTGGAGAGAAGCAGTATACACAACTGTCTATATACTTAATAGAGGAAAAATCTAAGTGAATAAGGATAAGAAAACCCTTATGAACTATGGTATGGAAGACCAGGCTCAGTCAAATATTTCAAAGTATTTGAGAGTAATTGTTACATTAAAAGGAATGAGGATGACCTTGGAAAGTTTGACTCTAGGACTGATGAAGGAATATTTAAAGGATATTCATCCACCAAGAAGGAATATAGATGTTACAATAAAATTTTGCACAATATTGTAGAAAGTGCATATGTAAAAGTAGAGGATATAAAACTAATAAGAGAAAGAAGTCATGAAAGTGCTGAAGATACAAATAATGAATAAAAGGAAGAGTTGCAAGAGGACAAAAGTACTCATGATGTAGAAGAAGGAATAAAAAAGGAATATACACATGAAAGTGAAGAAGACTCCCCAAGAACTGATACAAAAACTCCATCTAGAAGGATACAAAATAATCATCCAGAGGCACGGATCATAGGTGATAAAAATGATGGATTCAGTACAAGGAGGAAACTACATTTCAATGAACAAGCCCTACTCTCAATAACCGAACCTAAGGATTTTACAGAATCCAACAAAAGTAATGAATGGGTCAAATCCATGAATGAAGAATTAGATCAAATTGAGAAAACTGAGACCTAGGAACTTGTCCCAAGACCTAAGGATAAGAATGTTATAGGGACCAAATGGATTTTCAAGAACAAATTCAATCAGGATGGTCAAGTGATAAGGAACAAGGCAATATTGGTATGTAAAGGGTATGCTCAGGTAAAAGGAATTGATTTTGAAGAAACTTATGATACTGTGGCAAGACTTGAAGAAATCGGAATGTTTCTATCACTCTCAAGCCATAAACATTTTAAAGTGTATCAAATGGATGTCAAGTCTACATTTTTGAATGGAAAGATAGAAGAAGAGGTTTTTATTGAACAACCTAAAGGTTTCCTATTATCAGAAAACATAAACTATGTCTGCAAACTGAAAAAGGCACTCTATGGTCTCAAACAAGCTCCAAGGTCCTGGTTTTCAAGGCTAGATAGCTAATTAAAACAACAAGGATTTGAGAGAGGTGCCACTGAAATTAATATCTACTTAAAAATTGAAGACGATAATATGTTCATTGGTGTTGTTTATGTAGATGACATCATATTTGGAAGTAATTTGCAAATACTAAGTGTAAACTTTGCTTCCGAAATGAAGAAGGAATTTGAAATTTCAATGTTGGGGGAACTAACATTTTTCTTAGGGTTACAAGGTTATCAAATAGACAAAGGAATATTTATCTCTCAAACTAAGTACATCGAATACATGCTTAAAATATTTAAGATGGAAGACTCCAAAATTGTTAGTACTCCTATGATCACTGGTTGTAAATTAAGTAAGGACGAGAGTCTCTGAAAGTTGATCATTCCATGTATAGATCCATGATAGGCAGCTTGTTGTATGTGACATCTACAAGACCAGATGTGATGCAAGTTGTAGGTTTGGTTTCTAGGTTCCAGTCAAGCCCCAAAGAAATGCATGTAACTGCAGTAAAAATGATTTTCAAATATTTGAAAGGTACTATGGAGTATGGGTTATGGTAGCTAAGAAGTCAAGACTTCATTTTAAAATCATTTAATGATGCATATTGGGAAGGAAGTGTGGATGATCGAAAGAGTACCAGTGGAGCATCATTCTTCTTAGGAAATTGTTTTGTTTCATGGTTAAGTAAAAAACAATCTTTCATTTCACTCTCCACATCAGAGGCCGAATATATTGTTGCTACGTCATGTTGCACCCAGGTCGTTTGGATGAAATAGACACTATAGGAATTACTCGTGAAGTATGAGCACCCAATAATAATAAACTATGATAATACCAGTGCCATAAATATGTCAAAATCCCCTATCATACACTCCAGGGAAAAACACATACCAATAAAATATCATTTCCTAAGAGAACAAGTGTCCCAAAAGGTTGTCAAACTAGAGTATGTTCACACAAAAGAAGAGGTTGCTGGAATTTTCACCAAGCCACTACCTAAGGAATATTTTGAGCATATTAGACTGAACATGGGAGTAATTCCCTTACAAAATATTTAGAGGAGGAACTACAATCTCAATGGGAGATATGATGACAAGGGTAATTGCAAGAAAGAAGGAATACAAGAAACCCTCAATAGCATAAAAGGTTATCCTTTGTCATTGTTGTCAAAGGGGGAGAATGTTTAGATATTGTCATCAATTCCAGAGGGGGATATTATTGAGAATATAGTTGTCATTGATGTCAAAGGTGTTCACCAATGACAAAGGAATAACCAGTAAGATATGGTAGCAGGATGAGTACAACAATGACAAAGGAAAAGGGTGAGTTTATGAGTGCATGCGTGAAGAGAGAGTGTGGAGTGGAGAGTGTAGAGACTGTGTGTGAGAAAATTGTACTTCTGGAGATCAAAATTATCTGTAATTAGAGCGTTGTGGAAAGAAATTGATCGTTCCACTGATCAATTCAATCACAGAATTAAAAATATGTATCTTGGATAGATCAATGGAGTTCGTGCGGTGGAGATTAGGCATGGCCGAAGATCAATGGCTAAGGAGCATTTCACAAACAAAATAGCAAGGAGGATAAAGAATGGTCAAGCCTGCAAAATCAAAAACTAATTGCCAAGAAGAATATCAAGATCAACTAAAGAGGTTGATCATGGAAGCATATCAATGGTTGTCAACGATTTCACTGGGAGAACTAGTGCGAACAAATAAAATTCTATTGTGTGTGAAATTTCTCTAAAATCCACTTTGTGGTATTTGAAATCCACTGTTGATTGGTGGGGACCTTGATTCAATGGTGGTAAACTCATTCCTCTAAGAGAAGTAACAGGATGTTAACACGGGCCAATATGAGCAAAACTTCATTAAGAAATTTTTGACAACGTGGATGGTCCAAATCAGTTGAGAGAAATGAGGAAGCCGATTTTAAGAAGATCGATGGTGGAGAATGATTTCACAAAAAGAAAAGGAAAGATCCAAAAATATGCATTTGATCATAGATCAATGGATAGGAGTGAACCCATAAAGAAATCAATTGTTCAGATGAAAAGCAAAAGGGGGGGAATCACAAAAAATACCTTAGGAAATATCACAATTCTGTTATACGGAATCTGGACGATTAATGTTCCAAAAAACAACCATATAAGATCAATAGTGTGGAAGAAAGAAGGTGGAAAGCAGAAGGTGGAGAATTGCGAAAGCAATGCTTCGGTCTTTAAGAACCTGCATTCTACATCCCATGATCTAGAAGATCAGTGGTTGGAAAGACTTCTGTAGAAGATTGACGGTGCGGAAAGCGGAAGGCAAGGAATTGTGAAAGCAATGTTTTGAGTTTTTGAGAACCCACATCTCGCATCCCACAATCCTGGAGATCGATGGTCACAAAAAGTTTGAAGGAGATCAATGATGCAGAAATATTGGTTCAGAAAGCGGAAATCAGGAAATGATATTTGGAAGAAGTCACATATCCGATACCCGATTTCTACCTCAGATCAACGGTCATGAAAATATTGAAGGAGATCAACAGTGCGGAAATGTTGAGGAAGAAAGATAAGTGCAGAAAGACAGTTTGAGAAATGTCATAGTTGGGAAATCTGCATACCACATCCTATATTACATCTACGGTCAGGAATAACCCTGATATAAAATCAATGGCTCAGGATGTTTGCAGAGATGGAGAATGCAGAAGGTCACTACTAGAAGATAAACAGCAAATCGATTAACAAGGAATTAGCTGAGTTGTTTTGAAGAGACACGATTAAAGAACAAAATGAAACAATGGTGAAGAGATGCATCTACATGAAGCATGAAGGTATTTATTGACAAGATAATTGAAGGAAAGAACTTGTCTCTTGGATTGTGAATGACAGAGTCCAAGAAGTGAATAGCAAACTCATAAAATCCGTCTAGGGTGGCAGGGTATCACTAGAGAAGACTATAAATCTACAAAGTGTGTTGTAGCATCATTGTCTGTTGTAGCAGACATAAACCCAGGGTGTCAGTGCATCCTTGTCTGTTGCAGCAGGTAGGAACCCAAGGTGTTGTTGCTTCCTTTCTGTAGCAGCAAATAAATCAATTTTGTATATTCATCTGATTAATGAGTTTGAATTGGTGGTTTTCACTTTGATGATTCCACTATAAAATTTGTGTCTTAACCTTTTTTATTAATTTTATGTTTATTTTAAAAGAAAAGGACAATACTGATTCAACCCCCCCTCTTAGTATTATGGAATAATCCAACACTTCTCTGCTGTACATTTTCCTTAAATGATTAAAAATATTCTATGGTGACTACCACACCTCCAATCATAAGAATCATAACAATATTATTGAATACTATTCTCAGCTTCCTTATGATCATCATGCATATCTCCTTTTTACATGAGGTACATCAACTAGTTAGAATGGTTCTTCAGGAGCTAGCGAGATTAGCAATTCCCTCTCGCCATGTAAATGTGAGAATCATAATCTGGGTCCTCCATCACAGAGACTTATGCTCATCTATATCTGAAGCTCTTATTTAATACATGAAATTAAATAAGATAGAATATCTTTAGGAGTCTTAACATCTATCAAAATATAATTAAGCCATCTATTTTGTCTCCTTCCCAAGAGACATACGAAACTTTCGAATTTGTTCTCTTACAGGCTCAGATATCGGAATGACTCTTCATTCATGCCTTTATTTACTTTTAGGTAAGGTAATATTAATTTTCCCTACAAGAAAAATGATCTAATGGTTATAACCTTTCATTCTCATGAATTTTATCAACATAAAATACTTTCAATATAGAGGGAATCGTTTACATAGTTATATATGGATATTGACCAATCGGTTTAACATAACCCATTATAATATTATTTACTGATATGCAGCCCTATATCAGTCCAAAAAAATCATTTTATAAAAGAAATATACAGCCCCATGTTCATATCTCATGAGGTAAGCATGAAGCCCTCTATCTGGCCAATCATGTAGTCTTATGTTCACAGTTTATGAAACAATCATGATGCCCTAATTATCATGTCTTATGGAGGATGTTTTCAGCCTTATATCAGTCCTATATGAGTATATTTCATTCCTACATAAGTCTTATATCATCCCTGTATCATCTCGCAAAAATTTGGACTCATGAGATTGATAACATGCCAATAAAGATAGAAAAACAATGTATATGCTAAACACAATTCCAAGACTAGGAATACAGATCTATATGACAGTCCTGAAACAAAAAAAATAAACATAAATAAATAAAAACTTTTTAGATATTATTTCTAACAGAAAATAAACAAACAAGGTACTCATCTTTATTGTTTGTGTGGGATCCCTCTTGATCTCTATACCCTTGCGGATATAGGTGGAGTCCTTCTTTATTCACTACAACTTTAAACACTGCAAAAATAAAACTTAATGTATGTACTAGAACGGGTGTATTTGCATGGGAATAAGGATCCCATGAAACCAAGATAGAATTCTCTTCTTCACTAAAGTAAATATTCCTTTCGATCATCCTCTTCCTTGAATGATTTCCCTTGAGAAGGTTCACCTCCTTCTACGGCGGTGGAGGCATGAATTCTTCATTCTTTTCTTTTCCTTGTATTTCAATCCCGTATGAAGTGACCTTCCTTCTTACAATAAAAACATATTAGTTTTTATTTGTCCATACCTTTATGTATCTCTTTATTCTTTGCACAGAACGTGTTCTTGGGAGCAAAGGGTTTTCTCTCTTTCTTGGTTCTTGTTGTGAGGGAAAGACTCTCCTCCTTAGTACTCACCATCTCGCTCTGGAGGCACCCTTATTTTTGGATCTAATCATGAAAAGTATTTCAAAATTGGGATGCTCTTCTCTTCCATTTACCACAGCAAGAAAGGTATCCCATGAGGAGGGGAGTCCATCGATGGCAGTTTGTAGAAGATCACCTCATCCGTATTCACACCGATGCTTACTAGTTGATCTTTCACTTGTGAAATATTTCTGAAAAATGATGCTACGTCTCATCCTTCTCTGTATTCATGTTGCACAACTTGTTCTTCAAATCCCTATTGTGAGTAGGGGCCTTCTTCTCATAAAGGTTTGTGAGTGTGTCTAAACACTCCTTTGTCGTCTTCATTGGTGTGATCACTGACATGAGATTGTATTTAACATATTCATATATGGTCCTCTTTTCCTTTGCTTGATTCTTGTTATAATTTGTTCTTCCTACAATTGTAGTGGGATCTTCGATCACGAAGGTCACAAAAGAATCACAATCGTGCTCTTGAAGAATATTGATCACCCTACCTTCCATGTATTGAAGTTGGATGTTCCTTCAATTCTATCTTCCGGTCGGATGGACATTGAAGCCATTGCTTCAAGATATTTGTCAATGCTTTAATATCTATGGAGGTTTAGAGTGTTTGCACGGACCTAATTTCTTGCATGCCCTCACTTTGATACCATGTTAGTGACTGAGAAAAATATGAATAAATTGGACTTTAAAACTTTAATCCATGATAATAGTGCATATAAATCTCATCAATAATCCAAAGACATAATCAAACCATAGAACACAAGATATGTTGAAATATTGTAACTTCAAAGGATATTCTAAATGTATTGTATTTATGTAACCCAAGGGAGATGTTATTATTCCTTCGTCGGGTGCACTATTGTAATTGGTCATCATAGAGTCATGACGTAAAGCCTCCTTTGTAATTCGGTTCATTAGTACCCTAATGAATAATATAAAATATTGTTTTGAGTCTTCCTAGGTGAAGTTGGCCCAGACAGTTTAGTGGGGCCGACTTGTTTAGGGTACAATTCAGTTGGCTCAATGTGTATAAATATAAGAGTTGTGCTTCTCATTTGAACACAGAATCACTCACTTGTGTAGCACATAGGAGAGATAAAGATCCAAAACAACAAGGAGGAGAATACATGTTTTGGGGTTATATCTTATACATCTTATACAGAGGAATTTTTGCTAGGTTTTCTTCCCCTTGAGGGTTTCCAAGGATAAATAATGTGTCTATATTGTGATTTTGTTTCTTTAAGTGATTATGCATATGCTAACGTTGTGAATTTGAATTGAAGAAATAATGATATATAGTCTAGCATATGAAATCTTAACATGGTATTAGATCTATATTGAATAGGACAACTTTCACAATTTGAAACTCTCACTCCTCCGTCTCCGAAAGAAATTAGGGTTTCTACAAAATTTGGAGTTTGGAAGATCTGCTTGCATAGAAATTTGTGCCTCCGTGGAGCGCATCTATTGAGCCTAGGATCAAATTTTTTGGGTGGTTGTGTAGAAATAATATATCAATGCTATGAGCAATGATGCTAAGAAGAAGCACAGAAAATAGATCTTGCTACTAAGAATTCTCACAAGCATACACAGGAAAATAAGAGAGAAGAAAAGAGACTGAATCACATGAATGAAGAGATGAATATTGGTTTGTATCCTTCCATTTAATAATGATGAACAATAGTGTACATAAATAGTACATCCCTCATAGGAAAATCGAATTGTATGGAAGCAACTCATAAAGCTCAAAAAGGTTGACTTACCAAAATATAGCAAACCCCCATAGGTGGCTAAAGCACTTACCAAATCTATCAAGGACCTCATGAGTTGGAAAAAGCATGAGTGATTTGTCAAGGAGATGGAAAAAACATGCTAATCCTAGAAAATGGAGAAAAACTAATGGAGGATGGGTTGGAAACAAAATCTCCCAGTTTCCTAGTTGACTAGCTTTTATCTTATCCATAGAATTTAAGCAAGAAAAGCAGAAAAAGAAGAATAAAGCAGAATTTATTGCAAAGTCCTGTATACTAATTCTGGATGGTCAAAAGGTGGTCAAGATCAACCCAGAATTAGGAATAAATTATTCCTAGGATATAGATGACATGTATTGACTTTAACGTGCAAGTGGATGCCAACTAATTAAGCTAGTGGGTGAATAATTAATCAAATAATGATTAATTATTTTATCCTAAGTTATGAGTGGGTTTAATATATTCCAACACCCCCCTATAAGTCTGACTTTATGATGGTATGAAAAAAAATATAGATGCATATAGGGCCCAACAACAAGGCTATGGTCGCCCTTTAACAATTAATATGTCCAGAAAAGTGAGGAGAGAGGCAAAACCACATGGGGAAAATCCTCCCTCAAAATAGGACAAGGCACAAAATTTTGAAATAATGTGTCTTCTACATATCCTTATCTTCACTTGAATGATCTGAGTGAAATTATTCTAGATGAAAGACTTGTTGAAGAAATCATGAACTCCATGATCATGCGTTGGAGTGTAGAACCTGCAAGAAGGAAGAGGAGAGACTCCTTGTATCTCATCATCTGATGAAGTAGGAGAATTATCTGATTTCTTATTTATACTGTAGAAATCTAATATGAAAACATAATCTGAAATGGAAAAGAGATCTGTGCATACTCCTTCCCAAAGAGTACAAAAGTTAAGACAATTTATTTCACACCCAATTCCCTAAATAGCTGCAAAATTGTGATGTGAATCACATGTCAATCTTCCATTCTGCTGTAGCACCTTTATAGATCTGATATGAGGCTGATAAAACTCTTATATATCAGAAACATTATAATATGGAGCATCAAATACAAAGGCTTCAGTGGCTCCATGAGGATATAGGGCTAGACTAGGAAAATTATGAGCAATTGGGGAAAATTGATAGGTGTAAAAATCTGAATGATGGATGGGCATATGATCTGAACCATAAGTGTTTAGAATAGATCCAAACATGTTTAATATCAGTCCAAATATGACTAAGGAAATGTATAACCAGCCAATGAAATATAGGAAATACTTCAAACCATTTAAGATAAATATCATTGCATAAGAGACCAATGAGGAATCAGCTAGTCATCTTGGGATTTGTATAGTCTTTGGATTATTCAGAGGTATGGTAGATGGTATGGATGGTGGTATTATATGTGTCATGACATGCATGTCATCCTGCAAACAATATTCTAAATCAGATATACAAGCTTGTGAGGAAGAGCTGCTCAAAGGCAAGTCAATATCTAGTGAAAAATCATAATTCTTGGGAGATGAATCTAGTAGACTGAGAGGAGGATCATCAAAGAAAGGTTCTGATATTTATGATTCTGATATATCAGATATTAAATATATATCAGAGACATAAAATGAGAGAACTCTAGCACTCAAAGCATAAGTTATATCACCTTGGAACTGCGTAGTATGACATTGTTCTGAGGAATCAGCAGGATTCTCTAGTTCATCTGGAACTTCGATCTTGTGCTTCTCAAGAAGATGAGACATGATGTCCATATTCTTCTTGAAACACTTTTTATCTGAATGGAAACCCTTGCTGAAATAATAACACTTGGATGTGCTCCCTTTCTTCTTAACTTTCTTCATTAAATCTTCATATGAATCTTTATCTTCAATTTCTATTTTTCTTCTTCACAATTTGCTTCTCTTTTTATTTGAATTTCTTGCTTCCTTGAACCAAGAGAGCATGATCCTTTACATTTGAAGATTTAAGGACACCCATATGGATCAATTTATTTTTATCCTTTTTTATTGAATCAAGAAAATAATTTAAAGAAGGCATTTTCCACTTAGGAACAACAAGCCTAGTAGCATGAAAAGTAGACACAAAAACTGAGTAATCGGGACCCAATTTTGAAAGAATGGGAAGGATTAATTGATCATCTGCTTTCTCAATCCCACATTTCTTGAGAATTAGAATAAGTGACTTGAAATTGGTGAAGAAACCCTCAAGAGATTCAAAATTGCTTGGACTCAGTGAGAATAACTCAATCTCCAATTGATGAGCCCTTAGCTCATCTTGAACTCCAAAGAGAGACTCCAATTGAGTCCATACTTGGTTTGGAGTGGTTAAGCCATATAGATGAAAGAGTATATCAGGATAAATAGAGAGGAAAAGCAATCCATAGGCTTCATCCAACCTCTTATGCCACTTAGCTTTCTCAATCACAACATTGGGCTCATTCTCCAAAGCTAGTGTAACTCTGTATAATCCTCTACTGCGCAATAGAATGGAGATTTTGGCTTTCCATTCGTGGTAGTTGAAGGAAGTATGAATTATATCTGATGAAGAATCCATGTTTCTAAATTGATGTGCTCAAGAATAAAATCTCTGCAACTTGCAAAACAAACTAGCAGAAAATATTGTAAGCTAGACAAGCTCTTCTTCAGAGAGGGATAGGAGACTGGATGTGCTCCTCAACTATGTAGAACTTGATCAACCTTGATGCTATAATACCATGTAGAAATAATAGATAAATTTTATGAGAAATGACGCTAAGAAGAAGCACAGGAAATAGATCTTGCTACTAAGAATTCTCACAAGCATACACAGGAAAATAAGAGAGAAGAAAAGAGACTAAATCACATGAATGAAGAGATGAATATTGGTGTGTATCCTTCCATTAAATAATGATGAATAATAGTGTTCATAAATAGTACATCCCTCATAGGAAAATCTAATTGTATGAAAACAACTCAGAAATCTCAAAAAGGCTGACTTACCAAAATATAGCAAACCCCCATAGGTGGCTAAAGCACTTACCAAATCTATCAAGGACGTCACGAGTTGGAAAAATCATGAGTGAGTTGTCAAGGAGATGAAAAAAACATGCTAATCCTAGATAATGGAGAAAAAATAATGGAGGATGGGTTGGAAACAAAAGCTACCAGTTTCCTAGTTGACTAGCTTTTATCTTATCCATAGAAAAGCAGGAAAAGCAGAAAAAGCAGAATAAAGTAGAATCTGCCGTAAATTCCTATATACTAATTCTGGATGGTCAAAAGGTGGTCAAGATCAACCCAGAATTAGGAATAAATCATTCCTAGGATATAGATGGCATGTATTGACTTTAAGGTGCAAGTGGATGCCAACTAATTAAGCTAGTGGGTGAATAATTAATCAAATAATGATTAATTATTTTATCCTAAGTTATGAGTGGGTTTAATATATTCCAATAGGTTGAATCTCGAGGAAATATAAACCCTAGTTTGGCCCTAAACCAAAAAACTGTAGAAAACCAAAACCAGAAATTCTGCAGAGCTGCAACCTCGCAAGTAGGATTTGAAGGGTGAAGATTTGGGATCTATAGAAATCAGTTGGACCAACCAAATCACCTCAATCAACCGCATCTCATGGTAAGGTTAGGTTTTCATTTTGAGAAATTTCAATTTTTAGTGACCTATTGGACATGATGGCCCCAAGCACTAAGCTTGAGGATGAAATGGAAGGCATGGAAAACTTCCTACTATGGAAGTATAGGATTGGTATCATTCTCAGAGAGAATGGCCTTGAGAAGTACATCAAGGATGAAATTGCAGAACCAACAGAAGTTGAAGCCAAGGAGAAGCATGAACAAGACCTAATCAAGGAAATGAGGATCATTGCTAATTCTATTAAAGATCACTTGATTCCTCAAGTGTCATCTAAGAAGACACCAAAGCAGATGTATGATGCACTTTCCAGAATGTATGAAGGAAGGAACATCAACAGAAAGATGAATCTGAGTGCTAAAATAAAGGGCACCAAGATGAGAAAAGGAGAATCAATTCAATATTACTTCGAAAGGGTTTCCCAGTTCAGAGAGAAACTAAGTGCTATTGGAGACACCCTTGATGAGGATGAACTAGTTATGAATTCTCTCAATGGCCTCACTAGACCTTGTGACTCATTCATACAAACTCTATGTGCCAAAAAAGAAAGTATGAATTTTGACATAGTATGGGAAGATTGCATTCAAGAAGAATCTAGAGTAGCCAACAGAGAATCTCTACTCAGAGCCTGATGATCAAGCTGTAGCCATCCATACTAAAGGAAGAAAACAATCAAACTTCAAGAAGAGTACTCATAAATATTCTAAGAAGAAGTTTCAAAAGAAGAAGATCGGTTACTCAAAGAATCAATGCTACAACTATCATAAGATCGGACACCTTTCCAGAGAGTGTCCATCACCAAAGAAGAACAACAACAAAAAGAGATATCATGCTCATCTAGATGAAGATGAGGATGAGGAAGAAATACCTCAAAATATACTAACACAAGAATAATATGTATATGAATATGTATTATTCTTTGCACTCTCTGGGTTTGTAACACCTGGAGAAGATACATGGCTTGTTGATAGTGGTGCTTCAAAGCACATGACATGGAAGAAGCAAACTCTGTCAAGACTTGAAGAAAATAAATACCCTCAGAAAGTATCATTGGGATATGACTATCAATGTCCCATCAAAGGTATTCATGAATCAAGGTACAAGCTTGACTCTGGGACCTCCATGAAGATGAAGGAAGTACTATATGTACCAGGTTTGAAAAAGAACTTAATTTCCATATCATCTCTAGATAAGAAAGGATATAGAGTTTATTTTATGGATGGACAAGTACTAATGTATTCCAAAGGAAAGACACTTGAAGATGATGTGGTCATTGGTGAAGAAGAAGGAGGGTTGTACAAACTCAAAGGAAATCCAGAGACAACCCTTGTCCATGAGACTACCAGCTCAAGTGAACTATGGCATATGGGGCCTTCTCACATCAACTACAAAGCACTGCCCTATGTGAGAAAGGTGGTAACAGGGTTACCAGATATGAAGATTGATCATGAGGGAAATTTCAAAGGATGTGAAAGACTAAAGAACATCAAGAATCCCTTTCCAAAAAGTGAAACAAAGAATAAAGAACATCAAGAATCTTACAGTGCTCTTGGATTCAAGACTCCTAAAGAGATGTATATAGGAAAGAAACCTGAAGTGAGCCATCTCAAGATAATTGCATGTCTAGTATATGTACATATTCCAAAGGAGAAGAGAACCAAGTTGGATCCTTCTGGAAAGAAGGGAAATTTGTTGGATACCGTGAAGTCTCCAAAGCCTTCAAGATATACATCTTAGGATTCCATCATATTGATATTAGTATCAGATGGCCATTGCATCTCTCTTTCAACCTCGATACGTTGATGGCCTCTTAAACCCTAGCCATAGGAAACTTTCCTTTACAACAGAACTGGCGACCATAGTGGGGAAAGCCTTGTCTGTTTGGGGTTTCTCTGTCTTTCTCTCAGTATTTTGCATTGGTTTTAGGTATTTCTTGCCACTTAGGAACAACTTCTTAGTCTGATAGAACACCTCCCCTACCTTCCTAAGGCAGTTTTTTACTTTTTTTGGGTTTTCTTCCACCCATACGTGAGTTGTAGACTAAATAGTCATGTGTTTGGTTTGGTACACGCGACTTTCTATATTGTCAACCCGCATATGATACACGACTTGTCAATGGTACAACCCGCGTGTGCTTATACACACGACATGATGTACTGTCAACCCGTGTATGACACGCAACCTATCCATAGTGAAACTTGTATATGCCCCTTTAAACAGTTTTTTCCTCATTTTTGTGGTTTTTTCTGCTGTTGTGGGTTGTTTGGTAGGTATTTTGATGTCCTCTGCAGGTGCATGACTCCAAGGAGTTAGTGTCATCCCTTTTGGTTTTTCTTTATCTATGTGGTAACCCTTTTTATAGCATTAGGGTTTGATCTTTGCTCTTTCCCCCCACCCCCTTTGCTTGGCATGATTTTTGGCTTATGTTTTTGGTCATCCTCTATTACTGACCTTTGTCTGAGTTCAGAAGCTTGTTGTTGTTTATTTTCTTCTTCTTTTGTTGGTTAACTTCACCATGCCAAAATAGTTGACTTGTCTTTTATGCAAGCCTTCCTTCCAAGTAGGGTTTATACTGACTTTAGGGCATTCTAGAGTCTGTTTGATGGTTGTATAGCAGACATCCTTTTGATTTGTTCTTATTATCTGCATACTTTGCTTTGTAGGTAGTTTTTATTTTGCATTAATAAAAGAAAAATAAAAAGAACATATAGTTTTTTAATATGCATGTAGATTAGGGTTTTGTCTTTAATACACTGCATATCATTATTTTTGAAAAAATAAATAAAAAGAATTTGTTCTTTTGTGGCTTTCAAGTTTCTATTTGAAAATGAAAAAGAGAATAGTTTTTTCTTTTTGCATTTCATATCTCTTTGCTTAGTCATTTTGTTTCAACTTTGAGTCAAAACACCACATAAGTTTCACGCCATTTACCCTCTGACTAAAAACAGCCCATAAAATAAACGATATAATTTAAAAATTAGTAGTAAGTTTTATTTTATAGGGTCATACACCAACTAGATCAAGCTAGACTTGTGGATTAGGGAGTTTCAACTCTCCACAAGCGTTAAAATTTCAGAGGTAGTTGGCCAATCACTAGGTAAACCCTTTTGTATGTTGATTGTATCTAGGAAGCTCCTCTCAAACAGGAGTTAAGCACGAGGCTGCGTGGAGGCTTGGATTGAGGAGATAACCCTCTGATTCCTTGTCAAACCATAGACCAGGGTTTTTGCGCATCTGGGGATTCTGTCTTAGACATGGTTTTGGGCCTTGCTACTCTGCCCATGTGTACAAAACAAGCTTGCGACTATCCCCCTAGAATGTCAATATAGTTAAGGTATCCTTTAGTCTCTTTGACATCTAGGGTTCATACACAGGTACACCAGAAGGTTATTTCTGGTTGACCTTGGATGGGCTTGGAAGGTAACCCCGGTACAAGGTGTGGGAGGGCGGTGGGTGATTCCTCCACTTATTCCTAAGAATATCTACAGGGACGCCAAGTAACTGTATATCAAATTTATTTTGGAAAGCATATCCTTACCTGTTTGTCTGTTTGGCTTTAGGAATTTTTTAGTGAATGCTGTGTGGTTTGTCTGTACTTAGTCTGCCTTTAGTTGTGTGCTTGGTACTTTTGATTTCCTGTTGACCTTAGACTTTGTCTCCTTGTTTGAAACTATGTCTAACACCCCTTTGAACTACAACCAAGATATCCCCATGTTGATAACTCCTTGTACTATTCCTCTCATGGAGAATGTTGGTGTTCCCTTGATGGCCACCCTGAATCTACCTGGATTCACCCTAAGGCTATCGGTGTTGGTGTTTTCCACTCCAACTATCCTGAATGCTCTTGGTGCTTCTCAAGTAAGCTCCTTATATCAAGGGCATCAAAACATTGCTTCCCCTTCACCTGTAGTTGATTCTCCTCCTCCTTCTACCTCATGCAGTGAAATTACTGATACTAGTAACCGACAATCTAAAAGGAGTAAAAGAAGGAGGAATAGGAAGAAGGCACATAAGCAAGGGGGCACCCATTCAACCTCTGCAAGTCAAGTTGAACCTCACCACCCAGTCTCTGCAGTTCATGCCGGGGGAACCTATCCAACCTATGCAAGTCATTTTGGATCTAAGCACTCAACCTCTACAAGTCATGAAGTTGATCTTCACCATCCAGCCTCTATTGATCATGTTGGTGGGATCCTTCCAACCTTTCCAGGTCATGTCGGATCCAGTCACTCAGCCTCTGCAGTTCATCCTGAGGGCACCCGTTCAACCTCTGATGTTCAAGTTGAACCTCTCCATCCAACCTCTGCAAGTCATGATGGATCCATGCACCCAACCTCTGTTGTTCATGCTGGGGGCACACACTCAACTGTTGCAAAGCATGTTGATCCTAACCATTCAACCTATGTTGTTCATGCTGGTGGTTCCCATCCAATCTCTGCAAGTCATGTTGGATCCGGTCTCTCAACCTCTGCAAGTCATGATGGGGGAAGTCTCTTAGTCTCTGTGGTTCATGCTGAAGACAATCTGTCAACCACTGCGAGTCATGTTGACACTGTTGAAAAGACTGCCTATTCAAAACACAAGCCCAAGTTTCCTTGTAAGATTTGTGAGGGAGACCACCTTACTTATAAATGCTCTTCTATCGCGGAGGTGCGAAGAGTTTGGTTTCATGGTCATCCTGTTTTTGAACATTCTGGAGTTTTTCAACAACTAGCCTCTCTTAGTCAAGTTGGACCCAGTCACCCAACCTCTGGTAATCATGCTGGGGGGGAAATCTCAGCCTCTATAGGTCATGCTAAGAGCAAACAGTCAGCCACTGCTAGTCATGTTGACACCATTGAGAAAACTGGTCATTCGAAGTGAAAACTTAAGTTCCCTTGTAATCTATGCAAGGGAGATCATCTTACTCACTAGTGCCCTACTATCGCAGAGGTGCGAAGAGTGTGGTCCGAGACTCAAGAATTTCCTTCTTCTGAAAAACCTATAGTTTCTCAATAACTTACTCAACCTTTAGTTGATCAAGTGGTTGAACCAATCTCATCTTTGGTCGATCCCACTCTTCTTTTGAAGAGTGATCCTGATGTGATTGAACCAATGTCACCTTTGGTCAATCCCACTCTCCCTTCGGAGAGTGAATTGGTTGAATTGATTCCACTGTCGATCAATCCCACTCTTCCTTTGGAGAGTGAAGTGTCTGCTAGTCACATTTTCTTCACTTCCAGTTCAGAACTTACTAAACAAGGAGGCGCTGAACTCGCTTCGGATCAACCCCCACCAAGCTCTCAGATTGCTTCCTTTGATTGGGATAGCCTAGTTGAGTCGTGCCTTCCTTATGATGCACCTTTTCATATAAAGGTCAAATTTGAACCATACATGATTGCTCATTGTATTGTTGATTAAGGAGCCTTAGTTAGTATCTTGTCTACTCGTGCTTGGCAAGGCATGGGATCTCCCAGCCTTGTGTCGACATCTAGTCAGTTACTGGTGTTTGATAGAAGAACTAGTATAGCCTTGGGAATTCTCACTCAAACACCTATTACTTTTGGTGGGAAGACCTCTTAGTTGACTTCATGGTAATAGAATACCCCTTGGACTTCAATATGCTCCCTGGATGTGATTATGGAAGCTGTGGTGTCAATATTCTTTCGTGTGATGTAATTTAATCATGGAGAAGAATTTGTCACCATCGATCAGTTGGATTTTCTTGATCCTTCTCCTGACCCAACTAGAGACCAGGTCTTTCCTTTATCGATTCCCATTGTTTCTATAGACACTCCCCCGCCACAGGTGAGCTATGTGGCCTCATGTCCTTTGCGTTCAATTGCTACTGAGAAGCAACCTTTGTTTTCATGCTTACCTTCTCGGGACTTGGTCCCAACAGTTGACCAGGTGAGTCATCCTATACAGACTGTGGAGCCCGCTCTCCACTCTGTCAATCCATTTGAAATTTTAGACATGTGTCCTATCTCGGATGATCTCCTTCCTTCAGATGAAGTCTTCCTAGAGTCTTTGATAGAGTCTAATCTTCTATTGGAAGTTGGTTCAGTTGTGACTAAGTCTAACCCTGATTTGCCTAATAAGCCTGACATTTCTTTTTATGTTGGTCTTTTTGAGTCTTTTGACTCTTCCTTTGAACATCAAGTCAATGATCCTGATGAGTTTGATTTTTCTTATGAATTTTTCAACTCCCATGATACTGAGTTTGTTCCTGCAAACTCTATATCCCTTGTAGATTTTTGCTCTCCTTCTGAGGTTGATCTTATTAATTATAAACCTTCGAGCCTTGTTTCTATAGAATCTTCTTCTGTTGATTCTACCTTGACTTTACCTTTTATAGAAGATAGCAAAGTCACATGTGTTTTTGCTAAAGTGACCCGCATCGGATATTTTCTTCTGAATATGGTCCTGATGTTGTTGTTTCTTGGAGACAGGATTCTTAGTTGGATTCACAACTATCTACTGGACTTGTCTTGTTGTTCAAGTTGTAACTGCATTTGCATGTATCCTTCTTGCACTTTTGAGCCTGATGCTGGCTTCCACGCTTTTATCTCATTGTATAAGCCCTCATATTTGTTCTCGTCATCGCTAAGCCTTGTATCATTTTTCCTTTGCAACTTGACACCTTTACCTTGAGGAGACGTTCCTTGAGTGTCTTTACCTTGCTCTTGTTCCTTGCATTATGCATAGGTTTGTTCCTCGCGCTTGGAACTAGTTTCACTTGCCCCTGAAACTTGTCTCCTTGCATTTAGAGCATTCTTTTTGCTCTCCTTCGAGCTCATTAAAAACAGTAAGGAGGCCGCGAGTTGACTTTTTCGGACTCATTAAAACTTCACGGGAAAGATATTTAGTTTCTTTAGGCCCAGGTCTAACTACTCAAAATAGATTTGACTACCAAGTAAACTTGTCCATTCAGGCTCGTTAAGAATATGTGAATGGGCATCCACATTGGTGGTAGGTTATCACTTTCTTGGACCATGTGGAATAATACGAGAAAGGAACACTCTCTTTTCTTCAGAATTGAGAAGAGTATTCTCAGGTATAGGTTTATCGCTTTTTCGGACCTGAGGGACTAAATTTACGAAAAAGGAACCCCCGCTATGAGCTTAGTTTTCTCTTTTTCGTGCTCTGGATCCAAACATGAAAAATATTTTGAGTGTACTTTATGTCTTTGTCATGCTCGTTAAACCCTAAAGAACAAAGCATCGAGTTTACTGTTGTAAGCCCCATTTCTCGTAATCAAATGGATCTTTCCGAGTGATCTTGCCTTCCTTCACACTCGTAAAACTCAGGCTATATGCTTCTTTTGAAGGAGCATCGAGTAGGTGGTAATTTAACCTTTTTCGGACCTTCCTGAGTAAATACAAAAAAGGTGTGCCTTACTTCTTCGGAAGCTAAGAGAGTTCTTCTGTTGTTTGTTTTATACTTTTCCATCCTCAAGAGACTAAATTGGACGAAAAAGCACCCCCCTGGAGTCTTCTTTGGAGTTTTTGGACTCTCTAAACTATGAAAACACCATCGATCATGTACTAGTTCAGGCTTGTAAAATCCATGAATCAATGCTTTATCAAGCATTCTTCTGTCTTTTATTCAAGCTTGCAAAAAATGAAGATGGTCCCAAGTTTGCTTTCTTGGACTCGTTAAACCTTTACAAGAAAGAGGGGAAGGGAAGTTCATTTACATGTATTTTACATCATGGCAGCAAGTCTTGTTTCCTTAAACAAAGCACTAGTTTTGAGTCTATCAATAGTTGAGTCCTAGTATTTTGACATTATCCTGATTCAGAGTTTCTTACTCCTCCAATTGGTCTCTTTTCCAATTATATGGGGAATCTGGCAATGTCTCCTACATTGTATATTTGTGTTGTTGGTTCCTTTTGTGTCAAAAGCTACCTAAGTCATTTTTGTGTCATGCTCACTGTTTAAGGATTAAACCTTTGTCGGCCATTCTGCAATTGCCTTAACCTTTTGTGTTGGCCATTCCTTGGTATCAGTTCATTACATCATTTCTTCGGTGGTCCTTGTCATGAAATTCAGTACCAATTCCAGATCCAATTAGTCTTTGACTTACCTCGTGTTGGATGATGAAGGATGCCTTAATGCCTTCCTTCCAACAGATCTCTTCCTATCAACTGCAACACATCTTGCTCTGGGGATGAGATTTAGTGTTTTATGACAGTACCTTGGGGATTGCAGTCATCAGTGGCAATTTCCCTCGCTATTGGGTAGTGGGAATAGCTTAATGTTTCCTACTCAATGGATTCTTCAATTGTTCGACTTCAAGTCCTTGTACTCACACTTGGTATAATGTACTAGGTACCTTGGGGACCATTTTAATTAATGGTGGTTTCCCTCATGTTTGTTAACGGTTTCCTCCATGTTCAACCTCAACTCCTTTATTCACATGGTTAGGATTTGTACCTTTTGGGCGGTTTGGATTGAAGACCTTGGGCCGACAGTAGCATCATCATTTTTTGTTATTGCCCAAGCTGCTCAAGACCTTGTTACATTTTATATGACATTTTGCTGAGACATAGATCTACCTTGTATTTTTGTGGCTATGATCGATTGTCGAGTATGGATCCACCTTGTTTATTTGTGGCCATGACTCCTTTAGATTTGATATGGCACCTTTTTTCATATTGAGCGACCATGATAGTTTCATCAGTTATACATATGTTGGATCTGCCTGTATCTTTATGGCGATGTTTTGTATATGGACTTGTATTTCCCAGAGATCAATTTTTTTTGACATTTATCTCTCTTTTAGGTACCTTTCTTCGAACCTTTTGATCTTGGATTCTCTGCTCTCTCCATACTCAGCTATTTCCTTTATAATGTATTTTGGCTATCATATTCCCTTCTAACTTCATACATTAGGGGGCATTTGTTATAGCTCAAAATGACACATCTCTACCTATGACCACTTTCCCATGATTCCGTCACATGTCGACACTTCCATGATGACACTTCATGAAAGTCACTGAAAAAAACACCTAACTTGGAGGACCCATATCTTGATTTTTTTTAACTCCGTTTGACCTCATCTCTACACTGTTGGAAATATATTTCAGTTAGCTAAAACTTTCCAGAAGGCACCAAAGTCTGAAAATGCCCAAAAATACCCTAAAAATGAGTTTTTTTATGTGTACATGAGTTTCCTTAAGGAAGCCCGCGTACATACATGACTTGCTCTATATAATAGTCATGTATGCCTTAAATACGCAACTTTCTGCATTGCAACGCGCGTATAACTCCTCATGTACACTACTGTTGTCTCTGCAACCCATGTACGCCTCCTGAAAATGTCAAATAAAATACATATTTTGAAATTCGGGTAGTTTGGGTAGTTATGCAACTGACTCCTTCAGTTGTAACTACTTTGTCTTCGACCCTAACTCTTCATTAAGCATATAAATAGAGGTAGGGAGGTCCATGAGAAGAGGCTTGAATCTTTGCATCATTATGCTGGAGGAATTGGGACTCTCTTTTCCCACACCTTTTCCCTAGTGATCATCCCCTTGTGTTGCATAGTTTGGAGGCTGATTTCCTTGGAGAAGAGAAGCAGCAGAACTAGATCAAGGTTTTGTGAGGTGTCGAACTTGAAGAGAAGGTATACTTGTACTTGTTTTCAAGATTAATAAAGATTTGATGTCCTTCTTCTTCCCAAATCATTGTTCAATGTGTGATTGAATATTTGTTTATGATCATATGATGATGTTAGTCAAATCATTATTTCATGTTTATTTGATTATCATTTCTTTATATGTGGTCATATTGGTTTGAGGAAGGTATAATTTGTTTTGCATGTCTCTTGGATCAAGAGGAGCAAGAGGATCAAGAGGAGCAAGAAGAGGATTAAAGGGCTACTTGGATCAACCTTCGTTTGGCTAAGGTATGAACCATTTTAATCTCTGAATCTTGCTTGTATTTACTTGTAGAACCATTTGCATCTCTCTTTCAACCCTAGTATGTTGATGGCCTC